>CM021106.1:157680803-157768567 GCA_007115665.2 Sequoiadendron giganteum | reverse complement strand
GATATAATTTGATAGGTTCTTCATTTTGATATCATTTTTTCTATTATATATCTAATATTACAACATATGAAATGAAACCATAATCATATTACATCATATCAAAGTGAACATACCATAATAAAATTTCAAAAAAGTTACAGCTAATATGTCATTCCAATGATGTAAAACATGCAACACAATTCTAATAAACATTAGTAAAATATGCCAGCATTTGGTGGAAGAGGAAGAAAGATGACTAGACCTCTGGAGGCCCACCATAATGGATTTTGGTATTCAACCATGAGAGCATAAGAGAGAGCTGATATCATGTATCAAAACATTAAGCACACATTATTCCAACCAGTGGAGAAGATGATTACTTTGGTTCATTTTCATTGCATAACCATATCATGGTGTGAACCAAGAAAACCAAGGATGTCCAATTTTATGTGGAGGTAATGGATGTGGTCCAAAATTTAGGAGGGGAAAGAAGTTCAATGTATGATCTTGATGAAATTGAGGAAGAACAACAAGAGAGGGACAAGAAATATAAAATCAATGCAGAGTTTCAAGGATTTGTCAAGCGAGTAACAGAGCTATGGGAGCAACCTCATCTAAAATATTTTGAACTAGATTTTGATATACCATTTAGAGAGCTTGGTTTTCATGGATTTATTTTCAAAGTGTCTGATTTTATTGTTCCTATAGTAAATTGTTTGGTAGAGTTGGTGGAATTACCTTTCCGAGTAATCACTATTAGTGAGATTCACATTGTTAACATTGAGAGAGTAGGACTTGGGAAAAAGGCATTTGATATGGCTATTGTTTTCAAAGACTTCAAGCAGGATGTACTCTACATTGAAGTCATTCCTCAATCTTCACTTGAATATGGCATCAAGGAATGGCTGAACTCCATGGATATAAAGTATTATGAAAGCAAAATGAACTTGAACTGGTGGCCAATTTTGAAGACTATTACTGATGATCCAGTTAAATTTATTGAAGATGGTGGTCTGGAATTTTTGAATATGGAAGCTAATGATCAGACCTAGGAAGACCATGCCAATAAATACAAAGCTCTTATACTTTTCCCTCAATTTAACAATCTTCATCACCCTGTATTGAGTGATAACCAATGCTACAAATAAGAACACTAAAATTATTTCTCTTCCTCAATTTTTTGTAAAGCTTCACTCAATTCTCAATCAGAGAAAACATTCTCAAGTGCAAGGAATTCCTCACATGAATCAAAATTGGACCTCTTATAATGACTAACATGCACATACCAATCTCAATAAAATATTGAGGGCTAATCTTATCATCCTCATGAATGCAAACATCATAAAAAATGAATACAATTGTACTTTGTTTGTTGTTAGAAAGCATATTCATCAAAATACTACTTATGTGGAGGATTGTGTGTATCCTTGAATATTGTTAGAATTGACCCTGATTTGTGTGACTCAACACATTCTTGAGCCATAGGTCCAGCTAACTAACTTATTGTATCCTACTTACACATTTATCAAGTGTAACTTGTTCAAATGAAATTCATGTAGGAACACCTTTAGAGGCATAGGAAGCAAGGATAGTAATAAACCCATATCTCAGTGTGTGCATGACTATCATAAGGTTTTCATGAAGGATGGTAGGATATGCCTCAAAAGAAGATAGTCATATAGCTTTTCTTATTTAAGTAGCTTTGAATGTTTGGGTAGTGAAGACAAATGGTTTATGTCAAGAGGAGAAACAATGGAAGAAATGAGGGTTTTGAGATTAGAAACAATGAAACATGATTCAAGATGAAGAAGCATCCTATCAAAGTGAAAGAAGGACAACACTGCTAAGAAAAGACAGTGGGAAAAAGGAATAGTACAATCTTCAAACTAAGGGTATGTCATAGGTGATTTCATGGAATATGCATTAGAAATAGAAATGGAAGGGCCAACAGAGAAGCACTTTAGAACTCATCCTACACATCAATAAAAAACTCAACACAAGAAATGAAAATTGACATATTAACACAACAATATCCAACTAAGTTATTGAAAGTCAACTATTGATACCTCGTTCTCCATCCAGATTACAAAATTGGTCCACTTTTTTCTTTGTAACATTTCCTTTTCAAATTGCTTTGGATGGTGGCCATATTTCTCCTCCTATCAAAACATGGCACATGGACTAGTTAAATTAATTAATATGCAATCATTTACTTTTTCCTAGGAAATAAAAAAATAATTATTTAACATATTAAATATACTTACAAATGTATAGATCAAGGCTTGTAAACCTTTCTAGCCACTGTGATGTGTGGCATGAAGTTTGTTAAGCCTAGCCTTGGAGGCCTTGTCCTGAAACATATAATAATTCAATTTAACTATGCACAAATAAAATTTAAAAATCATTTAATAAATTTGATATAATCTTATGAGAAAATTCAAATACCTATGTATTCTCCTCACTGGACTTCCTGCGTGCATCGAACTTCTCATATGCTTTTACAAAATCTTTCCATATTTTCACATTTACATCAATTGGCCTTTTTTTGAGCCTTAGCTCGGGAGGGAGTTTTTTTATCTTCTTTGTTTGGTTGCACCAAAATCTCTTGCAATTTTGAGACATCTGTAGCTTTAACTTCTTTACAGACCAACCTGTGCCAAATTCAGTCACCATGTCATGGATAACTGCTTTTTGCAGGTGCATGGGTATCTTTGAGAATGGAAAATTTAGATGGTCTTTGAACCCTTGAAGGCATGATTCCTTCAACCTATTCACAAACTTATTTCCAACATCTGTCATTTAGACTTCCCCTAAAACCACATCGTATTCTATCTTGGTATCATAGCTACCAATGCAAGATGCAAAACATGGCATGGTGGAAGAAGTCTATGTCCCAAGAGTGGTTAGGACATTGGAAGTCGCTACTCCCTATTCCACATTCTTAGAGTTTATTGTTATTGATTTCCTCCTAGATCTTTTGCTCGATCCAGGATTGGTTGGGGAATCAATTGATTCCCTTTGACACAGTTGATTTGTTTGCAATGTTTGAGGGGCTTTACCATATCATTTTTCTATGTATTTGACAAGCATTTTCAAGTCCACAACATCCAATTTTTCCACTGCCTCTACCCCCAATATGGAATCCAATGCCTCTTTATCTTTGTCAGTCTCATGCCCCTATATATATTTTTTAAAATTAAATTTCTTCTTTTAAATTTAGAAATAAAAAACTAAAAACTAAAAATCAAAGAAACAATGGAAATATTTACAAATCTATAAATTTACAATGAATTTCCTCATTGTGGCTAGAGTCTGCTCCCTTTTCTCCCTTCCCTCTATTGCTTGACATTTTGAGGCAGCCTAGCGCAAATTATTTTTGTCTAGTATGTGGAGGCAAACAAAGTACACACTGCCAGGTATGAAACAATTTCCCTAACTCACTCGTGATGCCCTAATTTATATCACAGTTCAAATATACATAGTGAATTCAATAATGACCATGTTGAAAGCCCTACTTGGCACCAAATCATAAATGAAAAACCATTCAAAACCCACACATAAAGGAAATGGAACAAACTTGAATTTATAATTTCAATACAAAACACAAGATGCACCTTGAATCACCATTCAAAAAATAAATCTATTGAAACCTTCATTGCAAATGATAGTGAAATGGCAAGGAATTCATCCCTTGATTTGGGAAATTGAGAGTGAAGCACATAGGTTGCACCCAATGAAAACCCTAGGCTGATGATGAAAGGAATCCAAATGCAATATGTGCAAACCCTAGTCTTCAATTCATCAAAATACTCAAAAGTTCTTCAAAATGCAAGTTCCCAAGATGTCACATACAAAATGACGCTCAATTCATCTCTTCCTTCACATAGTGTTCTTCAATTCATCTCTTCCTTCAGGCGGCATTTTCCCCTTTTTTCTCCTCTCTTCCTGAGCGTGGTGTTTTTCTCCTCTCATCTCTTCCTTCACATGGGAAGTTTTTTATTTTTTGTTTTTGAATCAGTAATTGGCACTTTATTCGACGTAGTTAACGCCGAATTTTAGCCCTAAATGTAATTGTTTTGGGGAGCAAAAGGTGATGCAAAGTGTGCCTAATTTAGTGCCTAGAAGTGCAAAATGATGTATTTTGCTTGGAAGTGGGTCTTCATTTGAAGCTAACTTTTAAATGAAGATATTTTTTTATTGTTTTTTGGAATAAAATAAATATTTTTGTTCAAATTTTACCTTCAAGAAGAGACATTTACTTATTATTTTATCTAATATAATAATATTAAATAATTTTCACTATTTATATTTTGTATTTTAAGTAGGATGCATGATATAGAAATAGATAATGATTGTATTTTTGAATAGAGAGAAATTTGGACTACTAGTAGACATGACAACCCAATTTGCATAGAGGTTCAAAGGCTTGACATTAAGGGTGGAGGTAGTTTGCATGTTCACCTTCAATATTTATGTTAGATTAATAAAATTATATTTTTTCTTCGATTAGTTGCATTTTTTCTAAAAACTCAATTACCTTGAACTCTAAACCCTAAAATCTAAATGATAGACATGAAAAATATCAAACCCTAAAATATACTCTATTCCCCAACTATTTACCACATGAAAAAGTTTGAGCTAATTTTTTCAATATGCATAATTATTTTTACCTTTATGTATCATTGCTATTATCTTGATTAGGGTTTGGGATTGTTTTGTGTAATCTCTTTGATCCCACTAACCCACCCTTATTTAATTTATTATTGATAGATCATTCATCATGTATTATCATATATATTTGTCTATTGGTGCACAACTTTTATGTGACTATTATCATATATTGCAGGATCTAGAGGAGGCCATGGAGAGAGGACGTGGACAACGTAGAATTACTAAATTATAGAGAGGAAAGTGGGTGGAAATAGATATGAAAACGAAATCTATAGATACAATAGACGTAAGAAGAGAAAGCAACCTCAACCAAAGGAGGAAGGTGTTTATGAATTCACAAATGCTACAACATAGAGGAGATAAAGTCATTTTTTTGTCCATGAGGCCTCTAAGGTCAAACTTATTGGTTGAAAATGCACATTAATGGTGATTAAATCTGATTCTATGATCAAGGTAAAAGTTTGGAAATTAGGATGGCCAAAACATGATATCAATATGTCAAATATATGACTAAAGTGAGGTTTTTTGCTGGATAGCATATTCGTTGAAATGATATAATTGGTGTACTAAACATTATTTACTATGTTGTGTAATAGGGGTGAGACGAGGCCATGGCAACTGATCGTGTCATATCAAATGAGAACACAACGAATGAAGCGGGACAACAGGTACTCAAATTTTGAATTAACTTAGAAAAAAATGATCTGATGGCATTTTGTGATACGTCCATCTTTTTTTATAGTATTATTAAAATTTATAATGTATTATCCAATCTTGACATAAATTAATGCATGTTGATTATTTTAGATGGAGATTGGAGCAAATACAGAGCCTGAGCGTTCAACTATCAAAAGAACAAGATATGTACATGGACATGGACCTAAAACTGTTAAATTACATAGATGACAGTGGGTGGAAGAGGATATGACAATGGATCCTACAGACACAACAAATGATTTTATTGAACAAGAGGTTGGTCAGGACTATAGTACATGGGATGAATACTTTGAGAAAATTGTTGTTTGTGGATGTTCTATATATCATGGAAAGAAACAATTCAAACGAGTGATTGTACAAAGACATTACAGATATGATGAGCTTCCAATCGGTAGTATGCCTCCTACAATCGATTCATATCCAATAGGAATTTTGGTAAGGAATTTTCCAATTTGATATAAATAACATGTATACTTCATTTAAACATTGTTTTATATTATTTAAATAACTAATTTTTTCCTAATGGATACTTGCAGGATAAAGTTCTTGGTTTAACGTTTCCTGGATCACCAACTTCCAGCCTAGAGGGCAATGATCATTTATCAGATGATACATCCAACAAAAATATGTGCCAATATACGAGCTTAGAAGATGAGGAATTGATGAAAACAAGTAACTGAACAAGAACCAGTTTAAAGATGCATAATTTGCTTAAAGACAAGGGGAAGGTGGACTACATACCCTATGAGAATGAATGTGATGGAGATGATGACTTTCCCCTGAGTTTGAGATCAATTTACAAAGAGACATTTGATCATTGACTATATTGTGCTTGGCCTAGTGATCAACAACTACCTAGAGTGTACGAGGTGTTTCAATTTTGGGGATACAACTATACGATATGACCCTCCAATATTTATGGAGAAAATCTAGGCCTCTTTATTATCCAAAATGTACATGTGGGATCTAAACATAGAAACAATTCAGAGCAAACCACTAGGAGATTAATGCCATATTATGGTCCATCATATTACAGTGGTGAATGGAGAAGGCTAGCAAAATATAAGCCTAGCATGTCAGCATATGATCTAAATTCGAATATGTATACACATCATCTCCAATTGGAAAATGGAAAATAAATGAATAGAGGTCATCTTATGTATATAGATGGATGTGCATACACACAAAAATATTGTAGGATTTATAAATAGTATTGAGGGAAGGGACCCTACTGTAAGACCGAATTGTTAATTTGTTGAGGTTATAAATGATAAAGATGGAGATATGGAAAGAGAGGTTAATAGATTGATAATGGTTGAGGCTATTATGGACCTTACCATTGAGTATGAGTTATTGATTGATTACCCCTTCTTAAAACACACTCCTACACGAAAGAAGAGGGAAGAACAAGGTCTCCCTAAGGATGTTCTTAAGGGCAAAAAACCAAAGAATAATAAATGAGTGTGGACTGATTTTTTATAAACTATGTTGTCAAAATTGTGTTTTAATTAAATTATTGTATAAAAAAGGTAGTCTATAAAATAATGTTCCATTATTCAATTGATGTATATATGTTCATACAATTTTTATTTTTATTTTTTAAGCCATATTTAATTATATTTCTTTGAAATTGATACATTTATGATTTATCCAATTGTTGCCAAACTTTAAATAATGCTTATGTTTGTTGATAGGTAGAAGATGTTGATGAAACACATAGTAATACCCAAAATCCAACTGGGTTATTAATATTTGGATGGGATGATCCAAACCATCTTTTAAACAATACTAGGTCGAAAAGAGCAAGATTGAAGAGAATACTACCAGCTAAGAAATTTGAAGAGCTGATGAGATCCACATACAATGATGACATGTCACCTAGCCTTAATGATGATGATCATGGTAGTGAAAATGCAGTACATGAAGAAGGATTGAATGAAATGCTTACAAGTTTCTTTGGGGATGGAAACAATAATAAAAATAATGATCATATGGTTGACAGTAATGATGATAGCAGGGGTAATTACCACCAACGTAATGTTGATGATAACAACTTGAAAGACTCCATCAAGCAAGCATCAAAGACACCCCTGTTCAAATCAGGTGCAAGTAGAACCTCAAAACTGGCATGCACATTAATATTATTAGAAATCAAGTCACTATTTGGTTGGTCAGACAAAGGATTCACTACCCTACTGAAGTGAGTTGAAATCTATTTCTTACTTTGCATTATAAATTGGTGTACATAATTCGTAAACATTCATCAACTTCATTTATATTTCTTTAAGGGTATTTTAAAACCATATATTGTATATAAATAGTCCTAGTATAGATTGACATATCAAACATGTTCATCATAAGTCAAAGATTCAATTGATTTAATCTCTGGCAATCTTACAGGGCACTAAAAACTAAAATATTCCCTGAAGAGAATGTGTTGCCATCAACTTATAGAGAGGCACGTTTGCTGTTGGTTGATTTGGGGATTGAATATAAGAAAATTCATTCATGTAAAAATGATTGCATTTTACACAGAGATGAATATCAAAATAAGGTAGAATGCCCTTTATGCAAAGAGAAGAACTATCATACAAATGTACAAGGTCCTACGGTTCCAAATAAGGTTTTACGTCACATGCTAATTATACCTAGACTTCAACGAATGTTTCATTGAAAGTCACTTGCACAATTGATGGACTGGAATGCAAAGAACAGGAGTACAAAAGGATCCATGCAAATTATGGCCGACTCCAAAGCAATGAAACACATAGAGGAAAAATGGCCAAGAAAATTCAAAGATGAACCTCATAGTATCAAGTTTGGTCTTGCAATTGACGGAGTGTGCCCATTATCTTTCCTGAGCTCAAATTATAGTTTTTGACTAGTCGGATTGATAGTATACAATATTCCCCCATGGATGAGTGTTAGAAAGGAGCACCTTATGCTCACTCTCATTGTTCTAGGAAAACATCAAGCTAAAAACATGGATGTTTACCTTGCAAATTTTATTGATGAGATGCAACTGTTATGGAAAGGCATAAGAATGCATGACATATCACGTCCTCCATCAAATAGGTCCTTCATGTTGTATGGTGTGCTATGTTGGACTATTCATGATTTCCCAAGACTTGGTGTTTGTTCTGGTAAGATAAAATATTTACGTATTTACAATCATAATTTATTTTCATCCCAACTTTCATACTTAGTTTTATACTATTTTTTTAATGTTATTAACATTACTTATTGAATTGTAGGGCTTCAAACAAAGGGGATATTTTCATGTCCAAGATGTGTAGAAAAATTTCAAGGGTTGTACTCTAAAGATCTACATAAATGTATTTACGCAAACAACAGGGTTTTTCTACCATTAGATCATAAGTTTAGAAATCGCCTGAAGAATCAATTTGATGTAAAAGTTGAAAATAGAGGCCCTCCCATGATTATGGGTCCAAGTGGTTGGATTAAGAAGTATGAAGATGCTGAATTGAAAGCTTGGGAGGATTTTTTTGGTCGGGGTGATTCAATTGAAGAACCAAAACAAGTTGTAGTTAATATGCTAGAAGGAATGAAAAGGAAATCCATATTTTATAAGCTCCCTTACTAGAAGGATCTATTAATATCTCACCTATTAGATCCTATGCACATCTTAAAAAATGTCCCAGATTCTATATTTCAACATAAATCAGGCAAAGAGAAGGACACCTTGTCTTCGAGGAGAGATATTGCTCTTTCGCGTACCAAAATTGATAGAAAACATTTGTGGCCAAACAGGGAAAATGAAACATATGCAAAAGCTCCATGGATTTTGAAAAAAAGAAGAGCTAGACCAACTAAAAAATTTCATCTGTTCAATAAGGACACCAAATAGCTATGGGTCATCATTGGCTAAAGATTTTACAGTTATTGGACATATCATAGGATTTAAAACACATGATTTTCATAATTTTATGAAGGTATTAAATATCATCATTTAACATTTACTGGTAACATTGATTAAGTACTATATATATTTTGATATTTTGTTGTGTGAGAAAAAATTACTAATGAAATTTTCACAAATGTTTTTGATAGCATATCATGCCATAGGAAATTAGGGGGGATTCCTGTCTTACAGTTGACTTAAGGAATGCCATAAGTCAATTGTCAGCATTTACAAAGGTATGTGGTTATATGAAGTGTTCATGTGTGAGAGACATAGAGATATTATATTGCATTTTAATTTTTGACTAAAGGTTCATACTAATTTACTATTCTTATATTAGGTGGGTGACCTCCAAGGAGATACACGAATGTGAAGTGCCAAAATGGAAAAAGAAAATTGCAAAAATTGTATGTGTATTTGAGAAGGAGCTCCCTACAAGTTTTATGGACCTACAAGTCTATTTACTTATACACCTAGTCGATGACATTGAATTGGCAGGTTTCGTATCAATGAGGTGGATGCTTTTCTTTGAGAGGCATATGAAAACTCTAAAAAGATATGTCCGACAAAAGGCACATCCAGAGGGTTGCATGGTTGAAGGGTATATATTGAATGAAGCATTTTTCTTCCTGTGTGAATTCCTTGGTAAGGATTTTGAAGATGGGCCACGCTTCTGGGATGAAGAATGAGCATCATATATTATTGATGGGGAAAACCACAATCTAATGGTGTTCAAGTGCAAATTAGTAAGTAAATTCATGATCAGTGTGGTTGTTTTTCTTGCAATCATTAATTTACTCTATATTTTATTTGTCAAACTAACAGCATGACATTTGGAGTTTGAAATAAACATGTTGACATGTAATAGGTGTAGATGAAAGTGCTACACTCGACAAGTTCATTCTGTACCACATGGACTTTATGAACAAATGGATTGATCTGTATGATCAAAAGAGAGAAGTGTTAGAAGTAAGGAGACGGTTTAAGAGATCGAACCCATGGAATACTCCATTTTCCACTGACCTGCTTGGGGAATGGGGCAAAGATTGCACACTAGAATGGGTTACTGAACAAATTCAAAATCAAATAGAAGATGTGGGTATAGATTCAAACATAACAAAGATGAAATCAACATGTCTAGAGGATGTGAAAGAAAGGCACAGTTGGAATTTTACAAAATGTTGGTTCCTTACAATTTTGACACTATTAACTATTTTAATATTTGTCATTATATTTGTTTTCACTGAAATAAATGGTCTTTCATAGGCAAGGAAATATCCAACAATGTGGGCATATGGTCGACATTATTGTGTAGAAAGTGTAGATGTAAAGAGACGATCCTTCGATTGTGGTATCATGGTTGACTTCAAGAAATCTAGTCAATCAAGCTCAAAAGATAAGAATATAATCGAAGGGAATCTACAATATGTTGGGAAAATACAAGAAATTATTGAGTTGGATTATCGCTCTTTTAAATGTTATATTTTTAAGTGTAGATGGTATGAAGAATTTGAGAGGACACAAAGACATGATACCCATAGTGCTTCCTATAGATTCCTCGTGCTTCCTACCGGAGAATAAGGAGCCTTATGTTCTACCAATTCATTGTGAGCAGGTATTTCTTTAACTCAAACAAGAAGCGGTAGTGATCATTAATCTATTAATTCATAGATTATTGCGAATATATACATGTGTTTATTAATCAATAAAAAAATTATAAAATACGTCTAATATATTTATGTCATTCATGTGCAGGTATTTTTCTATGAAGATATTTTGGACCTGAAATGGATATTTGTCATACATTATGATCCAAGATTAAGGCATGTATTTGACAATGCATTAGTGGATATTGAGGAAAACAATGATGGCCAACAAAATGAGAGAGAGGGATAAGAGAACATCGAAGAAATTGACATCCATGATGATGTTGAAGATGGTTAAATGTTTAGGAACAAGAAGACAACAATCCAAAGTTAGATGATGTTATGGAAGACAACAACATGGATGGTATAGAAAATGATGATCCAAATACATCTGGTAACAATATAGATGGTCTATAGTCAAATTTAAATGATGATGAAGATGATGTAGGTCAAGATGAGGATGATGATAATATTAAATACTTGAAATAACATATGAAAATTGACAATGATACACTGGATGGCATTGTAGCATACAATAATGTTGATGACCAAGACTTCTAAATTTTCAGAATTATTTGCAATCCATGTTTAAAAAAGGATGATTCTTATGGCCTAAAATTTGAAATGCTTTAGTAATATTATTTGTGTCGATACAAATTACCTATTGCAATATCCTTAAATTGTTCAATCTTTGGTATGAATTGTTGGCAGAAAAAATTAGGATTACATGGATGCTTCTTCCATTCATTTTGTATCAACATATGTTCGTGAAGACACAAAAGTTAATAAAATATTAATGCACGTAACTCACAATTATTTAAATAAGCAACATTGTTAACTTTATTATTTTTAAATAGTTTCCATTTTTATGTTGAACATGATTTTGAAAATGTAAAAAGGAAAAATAAGCTCAATTTCTTTAAAAAATAGCAACTCTACCAACATCCACAGTAGATGCTTTATTGTATCAACATATTCATTCATATAAGCACAATATAGATACTCAATAACTGAAATTCATGCAAATATAAGAAGAAATAAGTATGGAAAACATAAGAAAAATATAGAATGATAACACAGTCATGGAGAATCTCTGATAATAAGATGTTCTCCATTATATTGCTTCAATTGATATACATTAATAACATAAGTCTTCAAAATGTGAAGGTGGATGAGTGGAATATGAAACCTATCTACTTCTACTGGTGGCGATGGAAATGATATATGATAATGATGATTTAAAACTAGGCCTTGGTTTCCTATTTATATAGGAAGCTACAAGCTACAAGCCTTTTACAAAAAGAGATGACCTTTCATAACTACTTCTTTTACTAACAACTATTTAATTAGCATAATTAAGGAAATAACAAGACTTAAGACATTTTGACATATGGTTCCATTATTTAACATAGAATACCTTTGATCATTGATCTAGAAAAGTCTGCCTCTCCGTGATGAATGTCCAAATGTTCTCGCCTCAGTGTCTTATTCTTCTAAAACCAACAACTATTTAATTAGCATAATTAAGGAAATAACAAGACTTAAGACATTTTTACATATGTTCCATTATTCAATGTAGAAGACCCATGATCATTGATCTAGCAAAGTCTTCCTCTCCATGATGAAAGTCCATATGCTCTCGCCTCAGTGTCTTATTCTTCTAAAACCAAATACTTTTCCTCCCAATGATACACTATAAAATCTGGTGGCCACTTATATTCTTGGATCTTTGACATGTTTTCAGGATGAGTTTTCCATCGACTATCTAGTAATGCCTTTGTATCATTGAAAAACTTTAGGTATCCCGCATCAAGAACAATCAACCCATCCATGATCTAATTTACCCTATGAAGACTGGTATCATCATCCTCCTGTATATGAGTTATGCACTTATGAATAACTTGTCTGAATTCTTTCTTCCACTTATCCAAGTCCTTCAGTTGATCACCATCTCTCACGATTTCAAGTATATACCATTGTTTCAAGGTATGGAATAAATCCATTCATGTTACAATATTTTTATCTTCCCCTTGTATATACTAAAATTCATCAATAATCATCTTCACAGTTTTTTCAGTTAGCTTTAATGTTGTGGGAGCATCAAGACTTCTTTGTAGAAATTTGCATAACTTATCCAAAGTGAGGTGAATAGGTTTCAAAATTTTGAACAAAGGATCTAATACAAGCACATGTGTCTTTATTTGATTCATTGCGTGCTGAAGTGTTTTATAACTATCATGCACATTCTCTAGTTTATCCATAACTAATTTTATCCTGTGCTCAAGAATCTTTTCCATAACTTCACAAATTCACCTTTTCACTTCATATTGGGTTTGATTTTTGGCCTTCTTTACATCATCCACTTCTTTCTCTGAAGTTTTTATCTATTATGTAGAAATTTTCTTCACAATATCCATTGGAGAAATATGAGGCCTGTATAACACCATCTCCTTGCTTTGGCAGGGTCCTACTCCTCTTAATTGTTCTTTCAATTTGACATTCTCCATGAACAGTTTATTAACTTCATAATTTAGGAACCTTTGTTCCTTTTCATACTCCTTTAATTTGTCTTTTAATCCCTTAATAGTTGCTCGAGTGAACATGGTTGAATGCATGGTCATTGTGGCTGCCTCCAAAGGGGTGGTATCTTGTATTATCCTTACCTTCACTACCCCTTTCATCCCTTGAATTACATCCAATAATTTTGGCTTTTGTGTATTTTTTTGTTTGATCCATATGGCCAGGGTTTCAATCTTTGGGTTATACCCAGTTCCACTCACTCCTTCATCGGAGTCAAATTATACAACTAGCATTGGATCTTCCTAAGCCTGCACTTGATCAAGCAGGAACATTTTCTTTAATTCCAAGCCAGGGAAAATTAGCATATTTCTCTTCAAGACCATTTCTCTAGCCTTTTGGGGGCTAATTTCAATGTTGTCAACTCTTAATTCCTAGAAAGTTTGTGCTACCATTTGATTTTTCTCTTATTCTTCAACTCCCGCTTTAGCTGATTCCATCCTCTCTTCAAATTATTTTATCTTCATCTTCATCTAGAAATCCCTAAACTCAAGAGTCTTAATTAATTCATCATATTCTATGAATCTCCTAGCTGCAATTTCCCTTTCATCTTCATGTACATTTGTACTTGTTTTTTCTACATCACCCATCCTTTCCTCATGTTTATGGGCACTGGTCTCAAGGATGGGTTGATCAACCTCAATATCACCTTTTAATGGTTGTGGTACTGTAGCCACTTCCTCAATATCGCCCACCTCTTCACTCTCCTCATAAGGTACTAATTGTTCAATGCTTTCTATCTTTTGTCTTTTGAGAGGTAATTGCTCCATGGGAGGTTCAGAGGTTTCACTTGGGGTATGCTCTGTAGTTGCACCACTATCATGTTCTTGGAGATATGCTTCCTTCTTACTGTACAAGTCTTCAAATTTACCCATTATCAAATCTATCCTCTTGATGGGGTCCTTTTCCTCAAAAAAGTATCCTAGGAAATCCTTGGATCTCCACTTCGTCCTTTCTTCAAGCTTCTTCATATATTCCCATTTTTCCTTCTACTAAATACATAATTATAAGTAATGCAGTTCCTTATGACATCTTCTTCATAATAAACTTGGTGTGCCACTATCATTTTGGTAAGAAGATTGTGCCTTATGTTGTTCATATGATTTTCAGGGTCAAAGGCTCTTCCTTTTCCAGAATTTAATGCATTTCTTGTCTTAAAATAATATTGTAACTCCTCTAGTATGTCTGAGCCTATAGTCCAATCTTCACACTTGGTTTGGCTTGGCAGGAAAGTGCCTTTCTTTGACTTTTGCATTACATCTTTCTCAATCCACATCATTTTCCACATAAATTCAAGAAATTCTAATCTAAGGGGCACAAATTTTGGCAGTATGTGTGGAGTAATGGGGATTCCATAAACTCTTATTATTGTAACTTTCGGGAGGAAGAACCAATCTCCAAAATTGTGTGTATGACCCTACTCTGGTCTTAAATCCAAAGGTCTCAATAGTTGCAACATTTTGGTTGAAAATCTTGGTATTGCATACCCAAGAACTCCAAGGATTTTGTGTACAAAGTCTTCATAGAATACAACAAAGCTTGAATTCTTGCACCGACTGTCCCAAATATAGCACCATTTTTGGACAAGTGTTGGATTACCTTGCTCATCTACTCTATCCAAGTCCATTATTTTAGTCCAATGGTCCCTATTTTGGTACAATATTAGATGACACAATAGGGAGTAGTGTTTGAATGTAATCAATGCTCTATCCTCTATAACTTGGGAGAATTCATCATCTAATGCCTTCTCAAGGTATGAAGCAAAGTCATATTCAATATTAGTTTCAGGGTTTTGAATTCTCATGGCCATCATCATTAGGCCTATTGGCATTTTATCTTGAGCATCCATCCCCAACACTTGGTAAAGAGCAAAATATGTATTCACAAAGTAATACTGAAAATATGTCACAGTAAATGGTTCAGTAGTGGTAGTAGAGATGGGGATTTTTCTGTTACCAATCCCTTTTTTCATATATAGGGGTAGCTCATCGCTTCTATGAGTCCTTAACCTAGCATAATCCTCCTCACTTTTATGTAGGTTTATCTTGATCAGAGCCTACTTGTTTAAGTCAAAACACTCAATGATGGTTGTTATGGTTACTTCTACCAATACTGTGTCGTTTGGAAACCTTACTGTTTTGGTAGATGAGTGATAGTGTTTGGCGAGCAGTCTGATAAATTCTACATCAACAAACACATTTGGGAAAATCAACCTTGCTAAATCCAACATCCAAGGGTTTGAAACTAGAATCTTCTCATTTCTCTTACTGTAAAAATACCAAAATAGGTCCCATCTAGATTTGGGAATGAGGGCATCCCTACAACTTTGTGCGGTGTCCATGAGAAAATTCTTATTACTCTCTTTAGTAGACCCTGGAAGTATATCTAATATGGACTAATGGAGTGGTCTCCTCTTTACTTTAGGTTCTTCATCTTTAATTTTAGGCTAACTTTCTTTTACTTCTGATTGTTTTCTTTTAGGAGGCATGTTTCAATTTTCTATACTATGGCTTCAGATGACAAAACCTTGAAATATTTTTTATATTAACAGAGCTCTTTCAAAGAGTTTTTGTGCACTTACCCAAGTATTTGATGCTTGCAGGACTTCTTCTTCTCATATCCTTATCTCCTTCCATGCTAGTGCACTGCAATTGAGTCTGATATTGGAAAAAATCACTTGTCTTTGGATGGTGCGGTATTCAGTCATATTAGTTTTAATGCCAACTCTTCGTAAAATAATTTCATAGCAAGCTCAAATCCTTGCATTTAATTTTTGCACCGTTGGATTCATGTGTCTACATTTATTGTTGTAAATTGTAATGATTCCATGATTATCGTACTACTCTTATTATACCCATTGTGGTATGGCAGTGTTTTTACCTTCCCTTCTATTTTTTACCTCACTACTGCCTTGCTTAATACCTCTTACTATGGGGTTGCAGTGTATGAAACTCTACCACAACCATATTATCCATCTCACGCAGTATTGCAGTGTCCACTTTTCTTCCAATGCTTACCGCTTTACCGCCTTGCTCAAGTCTTCTTGTTGCGGGGTTGCGGTGTATACTGCTCTACCACATATGTTGCTCACCCTCCTAGTGGTATAGTGGTGTATACTTTATCTTCTTGTTTTTTATCGGCTTACCACACTCCTTTGAATCGCCTTATGTGGGATGGCGGTAGGTACCGCATTGCCTTATAATTTTGCCCGCGGGGTGGCAGTGAGTACCGCTTTACCACGCAAGCTATATAATCTCTTGGCAATATGGTGGTAAAGGCTTATTTCTTAACTTAGAATTTTCCATCCTGCATTGCCTTTATTTTGATGTTGTGGTACTATGGTAAAGGTGAAATTTTCTTTGTTTATGATTACCTAGAGGAGTAAATGGGTATATACAAAGGGAATGTTGGTGGCAGTATGGATCTTGTCACACAAATTGTTGCATTTCATGTTAAATACAATGAAAATATTCGGTTGAAGGATTAGGGTATAGCTTTGAGGGTATATGGTTGAAGGATTAGGTTGAGGTTCCAATGTATAGGGTAGAGGGTATAGGGGTTTAGGGTTTAAGGGTTGAGGGTTGAGGGTTGAGGGATTAAGGGTTGAGGGATTAAGGGTTGAGGGTTGAGGGTTGAGGGTTTAATGTATAGTGACGTAGAGGGTATAGGGTAGAGGGTTTAAGGGTTGAGGGTTTAAGGTTGAGGGTAGAGGATAGAGAGTATAGGGTTGAGGGTTGAGGGTTGACTAGGGTTGAGGGATTAGGGTAGAGAGTTTACTTGAGTTTAATGGTTTAAGGGTTAATGAGGGTTGATGGTAGAGGGTATTGGGTTGAGGGTAGAGAATAAAGGTTGATTTAAGGGTTTACTAGGGTTTAAGGGCTGAGGGTTGAGGGTTTAAGGGTTTAAGGGTTTAAGGGTTGATGGATTAGGGTAGAGAGGGAAGGATTAATGGAGGGAGAGATGGAGGGAGAAGTGAGATAGAGAGAAGGAGAGAAGAGGAGGGAGGGACATAGATATATTAGGGTTGAGGATCCAATGTATAGGGTAGAGGGTTGAGAATTGAGGGTATAGAGTTGAGAACCTATAGGGTTGATGGTTTAGGGTATTGGGTTGAGGTTATTAGGGTTGAGGGATTAGGTTTGAGGGTAGAGGGTAGAAGGTTTAAGGGTTTAGGGTTTAGGGTTTAAGGGTTTAGGGTTGATGGTTAAGGGTTGAGGGTAGAGCCTTTAGGGTATAGGTTTGAGGGCATATGGTTGAAGGATTAGGATTGAGGGTCCAATATATAGGGTAGAGGGTATAGGGGTTGAGGGTTTAGGGTTTAAGGTTGAGGGTTGAGGGATTAGGGTTGAGGGTTGAGGGATCTTTTGATGCAAATGAAATGTAGGCAAGCAATTGAAGGCTAGTGAATATTGGGGAAGGATTTTTTGTGCTAACAACCCTAATCCTTGCTAGATTAGAACAATTAGGTGCTCAATTAGGTGCTAAATTAGGCTCTAAAGTAGGTGCTAAATTAGGCGTTAAATTAGGTGCTAATCTAGGCACTAAACTGAGCACTAATTTCAATGCTAATTTAGGCTCTAATTGGTGCCTACTTGTTCTGATTGGTGTAAAAAATGCCAAAATAGTGCCATCCTAATAAATAGCACCAACATTTTCAAAAAAATGGAGAAAAATACATTAAAATAGTGGGTGGAAGCAAAAAAGGGAGCTAATCACAACGATTTGTTGTAGTGTGTGTTGCCCTTTGTCATTGATGTCAAAGGGGGAGAGTGAGCAAGTGTGTTTCCATAAATGCCAAAGGGGGAGTTTGTTGGCAGTTGTTGTCATTGATGTCAATACTTGAGGAGCTTTTTTGGTTCATGACAACACTTGGTGATTTTTTTTTGGTTGTCATATTGTCAACACTTGAGAAGTAAGGAATATTGTTCGTATTTAGTGTCCTTGATGACAAGTACTTAGTAAGATTGTTGCTTGGCATTGGTTGTCATTTGGGTTGTCATTGTTGTATGGTGTTGTTGAATTCATGGTTGAATGACATGCCTTATCTAAGAAGTATTGGGTATAGTTGTTTCATGGTGGTATTGTTCAAGTTCATGGCTAGATGGCATACCTTATAGAGTATAGTTGTTGTCAGAAGAGTTGATTTCATAATGATATATTAAGATGAGGATTAGAAGTGTTGTTGATGGTGGAGATATGTTGTTAAAGGTCTATAGTATGTCTGATGTTCTCTGCTAATGTTCCTAATGAAGCATGTGTTGTTGAAAGAAAGTTCTATCCTCTATAAGCTGTTGAAAGGTTTTGTTCTTGGAAGTTGCATTGAATTATGTTTGGGAGAATGCTTTATATTCCTTAATTATTGAAGATATGGTCTTGCGGTTTGGGATTCAAAGTTTTTGTTTTGTGGATGTTGCACTCCTATGCTTTCAGGTCAGTAGTGTTTTCGAGGATATTTCTATGAATTGCATAAGGTTGGCATTGTTGTTGGTTGTCTGTATTGGTCGGGAAAATTCTTTGCATTTCTCTGCATTGATGTCTTTTGTCTTGTGGCTTAGTGAATAAGGCATCAATGTCTATGTAGTGTTAAAGTTCCAATTTCATGTGTTGAAGTGGTCCACAAGTTGACATGTTAATGCTATATATCTTGAATGAATTGTTTGTGCTTCTTGGATAAAGTATTTTGTTCCTATTTGGTCTATGGTGATTGTTAGTGTTATGACAGTATGAAAAAAGTGTTTAAAAATGTTATTGTATGTTAATGAAACATCCCTAGGTGATTCACACGTTGTTGTTTGGCCTCTTTGGTGTTGTATTGTGTTGCAAGAATGATGGTGTTGTCATTGATGTCAACAGGAAGCCTGTTGAATCATGTTGTCATTGGTCTCAACTATGGGATGAAGGTGTTGAGGATATTGAGAAAATTGTGGTGAAGAGGAAAATAGGTTGTGCATGTGTAGTTGAGACCTTGAGGAAGTGTTGTGAGTACATGGATATATTCTTTTGTTGCAGAGTCTGAAGATGAGTTGGAATGAAGTAATGAGCTAAGATGATGTCGTTGGTACTTGATTTCCAAGTGCTTTTGAGAAAATTTAATAAATAGAGTAAATTGTGTTGTGCAAGTGTTCATAGTGAGCTCTGGTATTGTGCTTCACGTTATTTCTATGTTGATGTTATGCTTGTGTAGATGTTACAGGTTATTCAAGATTGATAGAGGTTGCTATATTCAAAATTTAGGTTTTTGGATCATTGTATAGTGCGAGATATTTTCACCAGTGTGTGAACAAGTTGTTCAGTGATGTTGTCTGTGGTATGGGAGAAATGTATTTGTTTCGAATCTCTCTACCATTTGGATTTAGGTTGTGCAGATTTGGGAAGTTGTGTATAATGCTTTTATCTTTATATGTTCAAGTTTTTACTTGATTTGATGCAGTATAATGAGAGTTCCATTTATCAATATGCAATTAAGGGTTATCAATTGTTTTGAATTGAAGTACTTGTTGATGCGATCTTGTATGAAGTGTTTGATGAATCTTAAGTGGTTCATGGATTATTCTGGATTGAATTCAAGTGAAATATGTCATTTGAAACTTTCGGCTTGATCTAAGGAAGCGTGTACTTAATGTTTATGGTGTTTTGCACGCGTATTGGTCGACCTTGTGTTTAACACTAAATGTGAGGCTTGTGGAAGCCCGTTGAAGTGTATTGGGATCTATTTGGGTCCTGATTGAGGATTTATGTAGGTCGCTTTTCATTCCTTTCCACCGTGGGAATGTTTAGGTGCCAACCTATTTTGAATTTGAATATATAACGGCTAGTGATTGACTTGGGAGAAAGTTTTTGAGGTAGAACAAGATATAAATATGTATGGTGTTGATGTAAGAGAAGAGAGTGAAAGAGTAAGAAGCAAGATAGAAGCAAGATTGTTGCAAGTGATGTGTGTTATGTGAAATTGAGCAGAGCAGTGTGAATTTCATGTTAGGGTTCCTGAAGGTAGTGAGTTGAAGGCATCCAAAATATTTCATGTGAGATTGTGAAAGTGTGTGAGCAATTGTGGTGGACTCCTTGTTGCATTGAGAAGTGTTTTCTCTGTGTAAAATTCTTCTTCTATCTTCTTGTATTGTTTTTGTGGAAGTGAGCCCTAGTTGTGAGCCTTTTTGGATAGTGTGTCATATTCTGGTAATGAGCCCCTTTGTATCAGTTTTTCTATTACTTATATTGTGAGCTAATCCTCACTGTGGTTTTTCCCTCATTGGGTTTTCCACATAAATTTGGTGTTCTCATGTGTTTTCTGTTGTGATTTCAATTTCTATTATTTGCATTTCATGTTTAATAAAAATAAAAAAATAAGGGTTTAATGAATGATTTTGGATCTAATTATTGTTGAGGGCTTTGAAGGTTTAATTTGCTACAACTGATTCATCCCCCCTCACAGTTGTCTTGTTCATTTCAACACATTATGTCTTGAGTTGTATTTCTAGGTTAATTGTGGATATCTGGTCGATAGGGCTTGTTCCTTTGCTTGTGTCATGTGCTTGAAGGTCGGAACTAGCATTTGAAGATGTGTTATGCTAGATTTAGGTCTTGACCTATCTTTTTCGAGACCACATTAAGTTAATTCTTGAAATAAATAAAAATAGGTTCACCAATATGGAATGAAGGACAATAGGGTTATGATGGACCTATCTTCCTTTTTTCATTAGGAAATGAGATCCCCATAAAGAATTAACTAACAACCCTTAGGTAAATCAACTCAATGTGAGAATCTTCAAATTTCCTTATGACTGAGGACGGGGGTAAAGTTCAAACAACACTTTTGGGAGGAAAACTAAAAATAGAAAATGAACCTAATTATGCCAATTCAAACTTGAAACATCAATATAAAGCTCATTATTGACATAAATAGAAAACTTATTGCAGATCTGAGAAGGATAGAATGATGTTTACCAATCACCAAAAGGCAGTTTTGGGAGGCAAACTAGGACTCATTTTCCCATGGGCGAATGGGTCTTTTGTCAGAGTTTTCAACAATCTTTCAGGAGCCTCTGATACTAATTTGTAGCTGCTTATTTGTCCAGATTTCAGTGTCAAAAAGTCAAAAATCATATTTGTAGGTGAGATTCCATGATTTGACAACAACTTTTGCAACTTTGACAACTTTTCCAATCTTGCAATTCAAGAGGTCTTCAATCCTTCAACCTAAATCTGCAACACAAACACAAGAGATAAAAATATTATTTATTTTTGGTGAATGGGGGTTTGCCTTGGTCAAACCTCAATTGGGTAATCAAACCTTGAATTGAAATAAAGCATGAAAGAAGGAATGATGAATGAACAATGCTATGTTACCACTCAACAAACCCTTGCATAAACCTTTGAATGGAGGTATGTAACTTGCATGAGATGGATTCAATGGATATGGATCTTAATGCTTGAAATAATGCTTTGAATGCTTGAACTTGAACTTGAAACCTACATCGCAATGTTAGCTCCAAAAACATGCATGGTGCAAGAAGACTTTCACATGATGATTGGATCTTGATTGCTGCAATAAATCTCTAATAATTCTGCTCTTGAATGCTCTTGATCACCAACTTTTCTCTCAAAAACTTAGACTTGATTTGATAAAATAACCTTGTATTTTATAGGTATATATCCTTAATTTCCCAAAATTCAAATATTACAAGCTGACATTGAAATATGGATTTGGGGACCTTAAAATGCAACCAAAAACATATTTTAAATTGAGGTTCAAAGGCCTAGGGAGGACCTATTCGCCCATGGGCGAATGGGTCCCAGGTCCCTATTCCTGAACACACATTGCTCAAGGTAAAGTGTTATGTATTGGCATTAATTATTGTCGGGTTTCCCTTTCAGAAAATGTAATTTATTAGGCTTGAAGATGTAAAATAGGGATTATTATCCTCTAACACTTATCACACTATATTTAAAGATCCTTTGCAAAACCATGGACAAGGAAAATCCTCTAGTTCAAGGACTAATACCAAATATAATTCCAACCACACCAATGTTGCCTACGAGTATACAATCAACCATATCTAATAGGATGGAAATAATTTCCCAGCCATAACTATCAAGAGTAAAAATCTTGAATGTGCAATTACCACACGTAGATCCAAAGTGACTCTGCAAGGGACCACTTCCAAATATCAATCGAAAAACCAATGTAACCTTATGGATCACTTAGGAAAGGCACCTGCACATATATCCATTCTTGAGCTACTATGTATATCCCTTGCACATAGGGCTATCTTAGATAAAGCTCTACAAGATTCCTCAGTTCCTACTAATTTAAATATCAACCAGTTATAGGCCATGGTAGGATATCTTGCTACAACCCACCATGTTATGTTCATAGAGCATGATGTCCCTTCACACAAGCCTCTTTTTAATGATTCCCTCCACCTCAAAGTCTTTATCAATAAACATAAAATTAGACAAGTTTTGGTAGATGGCGGAGTAGGCCTAAATATCTATAATTTAAAGTTAGTCACCACAGTGGGATTATCTGAGGCACACATTAATGCATCAAAAAGGATTGTTATAAGAGCCTATGATGACGTTGAATGTTCTTCCAAGGGTATTATTACCCTTCCTATCACAGTTGGTCCAACAATTGAAAATACATTGTGTCAATTCTTGGACTTGGACCTTCCATATTACCTTCTCCTTGGTTGTCCATGGATTCATGCCATGAAGTTCATTCCCTCCACATACCATCAATGCTTCAAATCCCCTTGTAATGGATCTAAAATCATTATATCAAGTGACCTTGATCCCTTCCAATAGTACAATAATTTGAAAGGGACTCATGAATGCCAAGTACCAATAAACAGAGGAACTTCATCATCCAATTCATCCCATTACATTGATCTTACATCACTATCCAAATCATCCATTCCATCCGTGTCTTTTCCCAAGAACAAGGTCCAGGTTCAAGAAAAAGGATGTAGTGAGTACAACATGGCAGACTCATTTTGCATTAGTAATTTTCTTATTTCACAAAAATCTTATGGAAATCCATGACCTATTTAAAAGAACCCTAAAGTAATCATTCAATATCAGTCTCTCACTACTTTCACTAAGTGGGGTGAGCTAGACAAGGACATCTCTACTTGGCTTTATAAAGATGATGAAGATGCAAAACCCGTTCAATTACCAGTCGAACAATATGGTAAAGGCTTCAATATCATGAAACAAATAGGTTATGATGGCCACATGGGTCTAGGGTTACAAAATCAAGGAATTACAAAACTTATTCAACCTAAAATCCTACCCAAGAATGGCTTGGGTATCCACCATTAAGATTAGATGCTCCTAATACTAAGTTGCTTTCAGGTGAAGATGTTAATACTTTTGATGATGTTGAGACTTCTAGGGATAGTATTGAGATTGATCCTAACGAGAATAAATGGATCCCAAACGCTTGTGAGAACAAATATACTGGTGATCATGCTTGGATTGAAACCTTTTGGGACCTTAATGATTCCTCAATGCTTACCATATGTACCATATCCCTAAACTTCACAAATACTGATGATAACTTACCCTTAGTCCACCCACAACTTATAGATTGGGATCAACAAGGACCATCAAGCTTGGATGCCTTAAAAAATGATGAAGCTATAGTTGAGTTTATGAAAATTAAAGAGAGTATAAAGCTAGATTTAACGTAGATCTTGAAACTACTGCTTGCTTTGGTGAGTCTATTCCACCTTCCAATCACAAAAGTGAAAAAATTAAAAAAGAATAGGTCTCTAGGTGAAAATTGAAAGATGCCTTTAGACCAAGAAAAAGTTAAAAAAATGACATATTTGAGGGTGAAAACCTCTCTAAGACACCCGAGAATGGAAGGTTAGATATACTCCCCATTAATCAAGAAAAATCCTTATTTTTGGTAGAGAAATCAGATGAATTTAATATCAATACAACTAAAAATTTAAGGATCATACACTTTGCAGCTTCATTAACAGAGATAGAGAGCCAAATTCATCAGATTCTTTTCAAAAAGACAAGTCAATTTTGATTGGTTTTATGCCAACATGCCTAGAGGCTAGATCCTAAACTAAGAAAAGCCTGTAAAACAAAAGCTAAGAAAAATGCATCCTCAGATCACCTTGTTGGTCAAAGCTGAGTTGAAAAAGTTGTTAGATGTTGGCTTCATCAGACCTATAGACTATGCTTAATGGATATCAAATTTAGTACCGATTACCAAGCCAACTAGGGGAATCTAAATATGTACAGATTTTAGGGATCTAAACAAGGAATTCCCTAAGGATGATTTCCCCTTGTGAAACATTGATATCATAGTAGATTTGACAGTTGGACATGAGATGTTGTCATTAATGGATATATTTTTTGGCTATGATCAGATAAAAATTTCTCTTGAGGATCAACATAAAACAACTTTCACATGTCCTTGGGGTACTTTTTACTGGAACATAATGCCATTCGGTCTCAAGAACATTGAAGTAACTTATCAGAGAGCTATGACCACAATCTTGCATGATATGATGCATAATCTTATGGAGGATTATTTGGACGAGTTGTTAGGTAAATATTTTACAAGATAAGGTCATCTTGTTGTGCTTGACAAGATCTTTACTAGACTAGAAAAGTACAAAGTTATATTGAACCCTAAAACGTATGTTTTGAGTCACTTTTGGAAAATTGCTCTGATACATCGTCTCCCATAGAGGTATTAAAGTCAATCCTACAAAGGTGAAAGCCATCACAGATATGCCTCCACCATCTAATTTGACAAAAATACATATTCTACAAGGGAATTTACAATCCATTCACAAATTCATTGCACAATTAGCAGACAAGTGTCATCGTTTTCAACATTTGCTTCACAAGGGTGTTCAATTCAAATAGATTGATCAATGTCAGCAATATTTTCAACAACTCAAGGACTATATGTTATCACCACCTATCTTAATGCCACCCATTTCAATTGAAAACCATTGATTATTTACATATTAGTTACAACATCAACATTAGGATCTCTCCTTGCACAACACGATGAAGAAGGAAAAGAGAGAGCTTTATATTATATCAACTGTACACTTGTAGGGTATGAACTTAATTATAGTCGTATTGAGTGCACATGTCTTGATGTTGTCTTTGCTTCACAAAATCTTCAAAACTACATGTTAAATCATCAAACCAGCTCATAGAAAAAATAGATCCCTTAAAATATATGCTCAATAAAGAGGCTCTTACTAGTAGATTGGAAAAATGGGTGATGATTCTGAGAAAATTTGACATTGAATATGTCGATCGAAAAGCAATAAAAGGACAAGTGATAGAAAATCAACTAGTAGATGCTCCCACTATAGTAGACCGTCCTTTGGTATCATATTTTCTTGATGAAGTGACATTTACAATGACATCTACAAAATGGAAATTTTATTTTGATGTATCCTATACCCAGCATGGTTATAGAGTTGGAGTTATCTTCATCACACCACAAGGGGATGCAACCCCTAATTCCTATAGATTATCTTTCCCATGCATGAACAACATTGCAAAATATGAGGCTTTGATTACATGACTTAAGAAACTATCAATTGGAAGATCAAGAAGCTTCATTTCTATGGTTATTCTCAATTGGTCATCTGACAAGTTAATGATGACTATGAGATAAAAGATGAGAATTTCATGTCTTACAAGAGGATGGTCGACATTTTCAAAAATAATTTGACATCATCATGTTTGATCAAATTCCTAGAAGACAAAACAAAGCAGTAGACACCATGGCTACCATTGGATCTTAGTGACCCTCCTGATGATGTTTCTATTTTAGTTGTTTTGAGTTACTGTTAGTAGTTAGTTGCTTGAGATTATGTTATTTTCATGCATTATGTCATGGTTTACATGACCAGTTGTAAAACTCGGTTGTTGATACACTTTACTTTATGATGCTATGTTTATTTTCATGAGATGACATTATTATGATGATCTATGATGCTTTGTTATGTATATGATGATTCTATGATGTGGTTGATGTCAAATGCTATGTTTTACGTCAGTTCGGTGAAGGAGATGGTTTAGCAATACTCATCCATGGGTGCCTTGCTATGTTGTGATTCTTCTTCATGGTGTGTCTTCATATGTATACATGTTCATTTGACTGTGCAGTGTGATGTAGCTTTCAGGTACAAGCATCGACTCCACCTGCTTTGTTAGGTCTGAGCGTGCCATGGCCCAATGGAATCATTGAAGGGAGATAGACTTGTCCTCTATCACGAACCATCATTCTGAAAAGAACGAGATCATTTTGTTACCCTTATGTTTTGTTGTCGTTCGTTTGTCGTTATGTCTGTTGGTCATGTCATGTTTGTCATGTTTTCATAATGTTATGTTTAGATTAATTTAATGATTTAAATTAATGGTAACGATATGTTTAGTGATTAGTTACCTTGTTTAATTTAAGGATAAGAATGATTAATTAAATTTGAAAGGTTGTTTTTAGAATATGGAGGAATTAATTATGAATTATTTAAATATATTAATTGTGGAAGATTAATTAGTTGAAATTGTTAAGAATGCACAATTTGGATATTTTTGAAAACTAGTAAAGCATAACAATTAGTTGTGAATGAAATTTGCAAAATATCCTGTTTTGAACAGGATGTTAGAAAAATTGAACTGGTTGATTAATTACATACAATCGGAAGTTAAGTTGGGAAATTGCATTTAATAGGAAATGAATGAAAATTTGGGAAATTCTTTCACACGACAGTTTTTTTGGGAAAAGCTTCCTCTCTGTATTTTATGTGTTTGGTTGAAAACTTGGAGGTTTATAAAGTTGGAGGTTTGTGCTTGGATAAAAGGTATACTGGGTTTGAAGATCTGTGCTTAGCTTCATCACACGTCAACATTTGAAGATTGAAAGGTTCTTCTCTCTGTATTGTTGTTTGAAAATTTAGGAATTGTTAGTCATTGTGATAGTTGTTGAATTTCGTGTCAATCTGTTTGAAATTTGTATAAACAAAGAAACAAGAACATCATTAGCGAATTTGAATAAATTGAAAATAAATTATATGTGAAATGAACATCTATAGGAATTTAGTTTGTATCATTTTGCATGAAATCTTTTTTAAAAAGATTGGAATTTCTTTTATCGATCCTAGGATTAAATAAAACCCGATTTGTTATTCAATTATTTTATACACATATTAAGTCATCTTGTATCTGTACTCAGTTTCAATTAATTCTTTTACCATATGCATGTGCCATTTACCAAACGTGTGACTTTGGTGTGAATTAAAATGCATGCACCTAATTTGGGTCTCTATTTGGTAGTACGCTTAGGGTATTGGCTAATTGTGAGCATGCTTAATGCATGCAATTTTGGTTTAACCATTTCCTTTTTGTCTCTTATCTTCTCTCTTTTAAGTCGATGATGCTAGGGAAATATTGAAATCGGTGTTTCTTGGGTTCGATAGTGATACTTGTATACTCTTGGTGGAGCAGTTTCCTTTTGGTAATATACTTAGCGTTTCCTTTGCGATTCTTATACTTTTTCTTGTTAGCATCTTAATCATCAGTATAAACTTGTGTACTTTCGTTAGTATTACCTTTCACCTAATATCAACCAGTGAGAATACTTTCTTGATTAAAATTTCCCTATTCAAATCAGTCATTGTGTGCATACATTGTTTTACCTGGATGACTTGTTAAGCTTTACATTCAGGGCATGGAGGAAATCTTATATATCTATGTCAGACCACCATCCACCATATCATTTTGGGGTTGTACGTTTGTTTGATGGCCCTACTTTCAAGGCTATTAATCCACTTTACTGAAATGAAAATGAAGGTTCCCACTATGGGAGAGGTCTTCATCCTATCAGTGGCACGTTTGCCTTCTGTTTAGAAATGTTGAGAGTAATTTGTGGCTCTCCCATAGACGTCTATTACCTCCTCTCATGAATTTATGTTTGTCAGAGGTTATCCTTTGATGTTGCGCACCATTGTCTTTGGTATTTTTATCACTTCATAGTAAATTTTAGCCATCTTTCAATCGGTTTCTTGAGAATATGTCTTCATTCTGTAGATATCTGGTGAATCGTTGCATCTGCTTGATTTGAATATCGATGCTTGGATAATCTCTTAACTCCTGTGGAATTTTTTTTCGTACCAGTGAATGATCGAGTAGAAGTTTGTAATTGATACATGTGTTGGTTTTTCTTCCCACCATGGATCTCTTCATCATCCTTGTAGAGTTGTCTGCATTGTACCTCATCGTCGTATGAACTTTTCTTTAATATAGTGTGAGATTATTGAAAGTATTCTGCTCTATCGGTTACTTCATTGCAATGAGTAGTTTATGGCTAAGTTTTTTGAACCGTCAGGTAGATCGTAGAGTTAAGTAATCCCATGTTTGTTATTTTAAGTCTTATCCAAAATTTTGGAGTGCGTTGGGTATTATATTTTAGCTCTGTCGGTTGCAAATTAGGTTTTGGAAGATTGAGATAAATGATGAATTTACGAGCATACAGTCTGCATGCAATAGTCTTTTGTTGACTTAACCTGTAGCATGTCAACTTAATGTAGACTTAGCTTTAAGGGGAAAGTAGTTCGCATGTTCATCAGAACCTCGACCTATCACGTGATAAGGGTATTTGTGGTTATCGCGAGCCATTAGACTCTTAGTCATTTGTTGGTGAGTTTTCATTGTGATGTCTTTGCATAGTTTATGTGCTCGCTTGTAGTTCACATGCATGTTCGATCTGTTAGTAACGTAAATGCATGCATAGCCTAGGTTTCTCAAAAGAGAAACTTTTCACTCTGTATTCTCATCGTAACAAGTCGACTATGACTTATTAAGTCGGTACAACACTCAGTTTCCATTATTAAATCTTGAGATTTCTATGTGGTTGGTGGTTATGTTACTACATTCAAAATGCGGAAGTATTCTTTCAGATTTATTATCTTTATAGTTTAAATGGGGATTCAGGAGATATCTTCACTTTATTTGTTAGAAGGTCGACTTAAGTTCTACAACTCAAGTTAGCGTAATGCTTTGTCACCTTGTTTATTAAAATATGGTTACAAGCCTTATTTTTATAGATTTGGGTTTAATTATTAAAGGTGATAGGACATACTCATTTTTATAGTCTAACATTACTTTTGTTACCGTCCTTTGATTATATTGAGTGTTGATTAATGAATCTAAAGTATTTATTTCATCCTTGACAAAGTATGAATTTATACTTATTTATTGAAATAGAACAAAATAAATAAGACCATTAAAAGTTATATCAATATATATTGTTTTATAAATTGTATTTATAAGTAATTAGTAATGTTTATCATTTTGAGTAATATGATTGGTTTTTAAATATAATGATTCTATATTGTCCTTTATAAAGAGTGTTTATATTATATGTCAACAATATCGTTATGACTTTCTTGTTCTAACTATGTATTGTCTTGGTGAATTTTTAGATCACCGATTAAGTAGAAATAGTAACTGTTAGTTAACAATGAGAATGGATACTTCGTCATTTCTTTATTTATGTTTATTCTTAAAATAATAACATAAATCATATATATAATTAAGTATTTTATTTTAGGTCCCTTTTATACTTTGCAAAAGATACATATATTTATTGTAATTCACATGTGTTGTTAAGCCTATATGATTTATCTTAAATAGTTGCAACGGATATTCATGTCTAGTATATAAGATTTAAAGTGACTGGTTTTTTATGAATAAAGGAGTATAATGATATTGTAAGGCTAAGGATATTATGTGTTGTGCAATTAGAAAATAAAAGAAATTGCATCTTGTTCACATTATTCTTTATTTTACTTTTAACATATATGATAGAAAGGTGTTGGGATAATGTATCTGATGCATTAATTATTTCCTAAGAATGAGTGTAAATTCAAATTGTTGAGTGAAACAAATGAGTTTTGTAAATTGGTCAAGTGATACTCCATTTTGGAATCTATTTTGTTGAAATATGTCATTTATGGTATTGTCTTCTAGAGGCTTAATTGATTAGTGATGTTTTGAAATCATGGATATAATATTATGGTTGTTCTAGTATTATTTCAAATGTGAAAATGTGGACCATGCACGTTTAGTGAATCTTGTGAATTTACTTTCGAACATTTTGAATTCCATGGAGTGAAGCTGTGTTTGTTCGTGAAAGTTTTGCCATGCATGTTTTGTGGTTCTTCTTGAGATATTTAATGTTATTGTTTAGTTCTGATAACTTTGTGTCTACGTGGAAATAAGTTTTTTGTTGCATGCATGTTGGCTTTATAGTCTTGTCATATTGAGAAGTTGTACTATAGGAGGAGTGGATTTCGTTAGGGGCCCAAAAGTGGTTGCATGGGTAACCTCACGAAAGTGTGTTAACCAAGTGATAACTTAAATTAAGCTTTAGCAGTTTGGGTAGTTAAAACTAATCATTTAGATAATGCTTGCCTCGCCTTGGACTTTAATGCTTGTTTAGGTTAAAGCAGGTTGAGAAGACCTGGAATGGAAACTCAAAGACTTGATCTTCTCGAGAAGTGATTCGAAGCCACATAAATTCATATAGGGGCCGAAAGTCGTAAGAGGTTGGTAGGGTAACTCTGGTAGAGGGTCAGTAACTTAGGAAGGCTATCCAGGGTAACCTATTACGTTTATGTGATGACACTCTTGTCCTTGTATACTTGTTAGATCTCTTGTGTTGAGTCACTTGTGACTATGAGTCACCTCGGGGAGTATGTTAGTTGTCTTTTCACTGTGATGTCAAGTATGTCGACCTTGTGTTGTGTGATGTTCTTCTTGCTGTCTGTTATGACTTGGGGACCTGTACTATCTCCTAGCACGGGGGGTGGGCTTTCGAGTTCCATACGGTTGGGAGGAATGTGCCACATCTTCCATTGGGTCCCTTGTAGGTGATTTTGTTTGAGACATGCTTGTTCTTGGTAGGTTCCTGATTACACATCATTCATGGAGTTGTTCGTTGGACGATTTCATGGATGTAGTCATCATTTGTTCTTGATCTTATTCTTTATTATACACACTCATGATGTTACATCGGGTTTCATTGTATTGATACTTTTGTTGTATCGAGATTTGTCACAATCTCGCTTGTTGTATATGAACTTGTAATGTAACTCTTGACGTAATGTAACTTGGATATGACTATTCACATGATTTGATATACATATAGTTCTTGATGTGTTATGATGTTTATTTACTTTGGTAGCGTAGTTGTGGGAGCCAAGAACGTTTATGTTAGGTTATTATCACATGTTATTATTAATGTTTAAAAAATTTTTTTATCTGATTGTTTAGAATTAATGTCGTGACGTTCCCTGGGTTCCACGACAGGGCGTTACAGGATCTCTACTTGACATGCCTTATAATGTGCATAAGCGCGAATTCTTGGTGGAATAACTTTTGATTCACACTTTTGATGTTCCTAAATCTGAGCTCGTGTGCAAAATTGTTGGTCTCGATTCACCCTGGTACAAAGACATCTATGATTACCTTCATGGCCAAATTCTTCCACCTAACTTGTCAAATAATCAATGTAATACCTTTATATTCCAATCCTCCTGATATGTTATCATCGACGACATACTCTATTGACGTAGTCTAGATAGTACTCTTCTTAGATAACTTGACTCAAAAGAAGCATAGATGACTTTACATAAAGTACACGAGGATATATGTGGATCTCATTCCAGTGGTCCTACCTTAGCCAAAAATCTCATGAGAACTAGATATTATTGGCACACTATGGAGGGAGATGCTTATCGATTTGTCAAAAAATACTGCCAGTATCAAATTCATGGAGACCTTGTTCATGCACCAACATAAGAGCTTCATCCTTTTACATCTTCATGGCCTTTCTCTCAATGGGGACTTGACCTCATAGGAAATATCCAATCCTACCTCTACAAATGGTCATAATTTCATCATTACTACCAATAAGTATTTTACAAAGTGGATTGACGGCATTCCCCTGACCTATATCACTTAAAATAAAATTGCAAAGTTTATCCTTAATTACACCATATGCCGATATGGTGTTCCCCTATCCATTATTACAGACAACAATCATCCCTTCAAGAACCAGGATGTTCATGAGCTATGTGATAAGTTTCTCATTCAACATCACTTCGTTACTCCTAATTATCCACTGAGTAATGGCCAAGATGAGGCATCTAACAAAATTATAATTAAAATCCTAAAGAAGATTTTCAATGACACTAGAACTGTGACTGGCATATTTAGTCGAACCCAGCCTAATGGGCTTATTACACAAGAATTCACACTCCCACATGTGTCACACTATCTCCCTAGTCTTTGATTATGAATCCATCCTTCCTATTGAGGTCAAGATACCATCCCTGAGGGTCTCTATGCAACATTTTATTGATGATAAAGAATATAGAATATCTAGATTACATGAGCTAGAGTTATTGGATGAGAAATGTCAAACTGCACTTGTCCATCTCCAAGCCTATCAAAATAATCTCTATCGTAGTTATAATAAGATATTTCAAACTCAACACTTTGATATTAGTGACTTGGTCCTAAAAGAGAATAAAAAAAATCAACTAGATAGAGAGAAACCAAGCAAATTTGAGCCTAATTGGTTGGGTTTCTACATCGTCACTACAGCATATGGATCTAGTTCATATCAACTTGCTACTCCTAAAGGTGAATCACTTCCAGAGCCCGCCAATAGAATGCACCTTCATAAATTATACACATGATCCTTGAAGAATCCCTTTCAAAGTTCAAAATACAAAAAAATAAAATAAAAATCATCACCTTGATGAAAACCTGGAATAAAGTGTCTTGTGTGACATAATTTTTTTTGAAAAAAAGAGAAATAAATTTCCCTCTAGTGAAAACCACTTCAGTGGCACTTTGGGTAAGTACCATGGTGAAACCCTGGCAAACAGGCACCATGTGTAGTAGGTCATTACTCTTCCATCTACCATTATTCTATTTGGTTCTTCACTCCATCCATAATAATCTGAGCATACACTTCCCCATAACTAAATCCCACTTCCCTACATTCATAATAAAAAATTTCATGCCTCTCATGGCCCGAAATAGGTTGATGTTTAGTATCACTCGCCTTTCATACCAATTCACAATAAAGTCAATCCACCTTATCCTTTCCTTAATAACTGGTACTACACCCTGAATAGAGGCAATCCTCAACCAAGTTTTTTTAGATTGGATCTTTGATATCACATTGGAGGATACATTATATTGGACACAATCATGATCACTCACCACCATTCACCTTCCATAATAAGCAACTCATGATCACTCATCACCATTCACCTTCCATAATAAGTAATTCTCAATCACTCATCGCCATTCACCTTCCATAATAAGAAATTCATGATCACTTTGGTCACTCTTTGTAATTCACCTTCCATAATAAGCTATCCACAATCCATAATAAGATTTATAACCATCAAAATCCATCTTCTATAGTAAATTGTCCCTTGTTGAGACTAGCACTTTGATCAAACACAAATAAAAAATCTCGCAAAAATTGAGCTTAACAAATCATGAAACAATAGGAAAAATATCAATGGACCTTCAAGCCTAACTGATCAATTGCCTAATCAAAATCATCTACCTGTAGCAACTATAATTTGTCTTATATAGGTTTTTGCATCATCGAAACTAGATTAGACATCTTATACGAGATGTTTTTATTCTTGAAACCAAACATGATCCTTAGAATCCTATGAAGAAACACTCATCTTTGGCAAGAAGATCTAAATGGTTGTTGACTCATTTGGTCTAGTAAGTCTTATCTTTTATCTGATTTATATTTTGTCATGTTCCTATGCTACTCGAAGATATCCACAAGTGATTAGAGGAGTGAGGATGGATCATGATTTTTATTTTTTATTAATATTTGTGGTTTGTCTTAATAATATTGTTGGGGAAACTAAGTTCCTTGTGTGTCATCTAACACTTTCTTGCATCAGGATCAACATGCTTTATGGAGACTATCTCACATGTTCTGATAGGGTTCTATTGTCACTAGTATGAGTCACAACACTCCTTGTCTACAATATGTCTATCTACACAAAGGGATAGCATCAACACCTTGGTATTTTCATACCTCGGTGTAAGTTATCCTTTAGAAAAATAAAAATTATCTATAAAGATATTTACACACTAATGAAAGCTCAAAGTCTAATCTATCAATCCATTTTTTATCTTGATCAATTTTACTCAAACACATGCTATCCATTCTATCTGATCAATCAAGATTATCCACATCTTATATTGGTATAACCATTCTTCACTTCTTACTAACCTTTTCTTTTAGCTAATATTTTTTCTCTCAGTCATCACAGTCATTTTGAGGGAGTGCTATGGTGCACAAAAACAAATACATCATCCTGCATTCATACTCATGGTTAGGTCATCATAGATATATAAGTGTTATATCATATGAATAATAATCTCATCCTTTGCATCCTACATATACATGTTAGGTCATATTCATTGCAATTAATTACAAACACAAATTGCATCATATTTTATAGAATCATAATATGTGCATTGAAATATATGTCATGATATCCTACATATAGGTGGCATAAATATATTAGTGTCAACATAATTCATAACCATTAGGTATCCATACATAACAACATAATCATAAGCATTAATCAACATCATAAGTATTCATTTATTCATTAGCATCCATATATATAACCATACATTATAAAATCAACTACATCCATATTAGCATTGCCTACATAAATAAACATGCATCATCACATCATATAGGAACCATCATAAGCATCAGATAAACAATGTAAGCATCATATAGAATCAAGCATCATAGAAACATGTACATATCATATAATCGTCGCTAAAACAATGCATCTCATATATATCCAAAAAATCATGTTAGTGTAGACACCCAAAAATATCCTCTTACAATACTTTGTCACAACATCAAGTCATTTAGACATCTTGTAGCATTTTTTTCCCAAGGTACCCATGTCATCATCTAATTAATTAAATAAATCTTATTTATTTGACTATTTTCATTCATAATCCATCCATTATGCTAATATTAATTAAATAATTTATATTATTTAATTAATTAAATCATTTCTATTTGTAATCTCTTCATTCTTCTAATGTTAATTAAATAATTTACATTATTTAATTAATGAAATCATAAATCCAATATTAATTAAATAAATCAAATATTTATTTAATTAATAAAATCTTAAAATATCTTCTCGCCTTCTTTCTAAAATTGAAACTTGTGTTTATCTAATTAATTTATTTAATTAGATAATTCATCAATTATCCTTCTTGTCTTTTTCAGGATTTATTTCCTTTAAAAGAAAAAAACAATATCTTTCTATTTTATTAGAATCTTATCCCATCTCATTGTATTTCCTCTTTTATCAAAAAATAATCTTCTTCTTCGTGCACATCAAAACTTTATAAATATGGCCTCTCACAAGCCATTTGGGATTTGATTCTTCAAGTACCCTCACTCTATCAAATTCATTCTACAACCTTTCATCATCTTTTATCCACCATCTTTGAGCTATCTACTTTTTCCTCCGTCATCCCCGTCCTATCGGTATGCTACAATAGTAAGCGATCAACATCCCTTCAATAGGAAAATCCTTTGAAATCATGCATTCTTATGTGAGATTGAGAAGAACAATGGAGTGAATCCCTGGTAACATGCATGTTTGTTTAGATTAGATTATTCATCTTTCACATGTGTGTGTGTTTTACAGGTAACTACATTGAGGATGGTGAAAATATGAATCTTAATCTAATAAGATTTCAGATTTAAGATTTTTCCCTATCTACATTGGTGAACCCGACTTTCAGAACAATTTTCAATTTTCTACCTACTTTTTTGGCAAAATTTTGAAGATTTTGGTTTAGGTTATTAAGTGTGCTTTTGTGTTCATTTTCAAAAGTTTCTATCTTCACCGGACCATAGACATCGGTTTTATGATAATATTTGCATTTGGATGACAATATTGCTTCAGCATTGATTCATGAGACTTGAATAACATTCGGTTTCTCATTTTATGTTAACATGAGCATATGAATGATTGTAGAAGTCGCGCCACATTTAATATTGTTCAAATCTTGAGCTTAAATGTCCTTATGAATGCTATGTTCTCCTCCATCATTTCTTTGCAAAGCTTTTAATATAATTGTTGTTGCAACTTGAGACTTAAGGTGGTGAAATTTCCTTGCAAAGTTTTACCATATTTCAAGCTAGTATCGATTTCACCATATTTGAGATTGTTTTGCATGCATGCATACATTTTCTTTTGAAACATTAATGAATCACTTGAGCTTGTTCTTTGCAAAATCTATCTTTCCTTAGTGATTCCGCCACCATCATTTCTAACCCTAATCTTGTCAATTTTTGAGCATAAATTGTTGCAGACTTTGGCATCATTGACAATGTACTTGGTTGGAGATTTTTATTTCCACGGTTCGGTTTGTTTTTGGTACTCTGCGGTATGGATTCTTTTTGAATCGTTGGTACACATTCATTCTTGTTGTATTGGCTTTCATCATAAAATGTCTGCATCATCCTTCAATTTCAGTCATCCCCGTTCTCCCCCACTCGACCCTCAAGATCACCTTCGGTCATCCACTAAAACTCACTCACAGTGAGGGAAGCCACTGCTATTAAAGCTTCAATTCAACCCTTCAAACTCCCTTCTGACTACTTCGTTGCTGCCTCCTTCTGTAGTCACCACCTCTTTTGGGGCGGCTCTGCCAACATTTTTTCCGCCCTCTGCAAACTAAACTGTTTGCCCTCATTGCCCATCAATCAAATTTTCCATCTCATTTAAATATAAAAAAAAATAGTGTTTTAGCAATCTCCACTATTTTCGTTGATTTTGATAGAAACTCTATATATATCTTCGTGTCGTCGGCCATTTCCTCTTCCTGTGTTTCACACCAAGCTCCTACAGTCTCTAACCTCAGATCCACTTTAAGTTGTCTGAAGATTTCTTTTGAGTGTGTTGCGCTGCACACATAAAACTTCCAAATAATTTTTTTGAGTGTCTTGCCAATGTTCGCTTCATAATGTGTTCGACCTCAAATTTGGCTGCCAGTGCTAAATAGAATTTCCTCAAACAATTTTAATACATTCTCACTATTGTGTTGTCCTTGTGCCAAGTATTTTGAAAAAGAAGAACCAATTTTCTTTGCACTGAGAAAATATCAGTGTGTTGGTCTACATGAATACAAATATATCCATTCCTAAGCAGGCTTATTAGATTGCTAATTACTAATTTAATTTAGATTTTTAACTTTTAATTTAATTTAGATTTTTAAGTTTTTTTATTTTAGTTTAGATTTCTAATTTTTATTTTAGTTTAGATTTTTAATTTTTTAACAAATTGTGTGTTTTTGACCTAATCCCACTTTGGCTTGCAAGTTTGTGTTTCTTATTGTCTTGGTCACTTTCAAGGGTATCTAAGGAGATGGAAAAGCATTTGGATCAGTCACAACATCAACTTGGAAAGTGAATAATCAGGTGCACACATTCCATCTTTCATCTCTTAATCATTGTTTGTCAACACATTTGGATTTTGGGCTTAAAACGAACATTGCTTGCATTCACACCATTGAAATTGGGTTAAAACGAACAAGTGTCTTCCATCATACATTTTGGCTTTGGGTTAAAAAGAACAAGTGTTTGAACTGTTTTCCAAACATTTCGATTTTCTAAAGTAAATTAACAACTGCGAGTGTGAATCAAGTGTGTGTGTGATCAAAAACACCTCATTTGGTTTGCTTTTGTCAGACGCTTCATAGGAGGCCTGCTAGGGGATTTCATCACCCCTAGGGATGACCTCAATCAAAGTGTGAATTGAAAGACATACTTGTTTAAGAGTTAAAATATTGTCACTCTTGGCTAAGCCCCAAAGAACTTTATACCTTTGGGAAGTGAAGGTGAAGGGTGGGTTACCCCTTTCTCCCAACTGTGTGGCAGGATTTTGCTTTCAAATCATCCTTAGTCAACCTTGTGCACCCTAGTTCAAAACCTAATTGGCCATACCCACTTGACTAACATTAGGCTCGTTGTTGTGTATTCGGTGTTTGCTTGATCATAACATTTAATCTTGAAAGACAAATTTATCATTGTGTTTGGTGTGTGTGTTCATGCATTTACATGTGAGATCTTGTGTTTGATATTGTTCAAGTCAAACTTCCAATAAACACTTGCCACCACATCCAAATCATCCAATCTTGTCATTCCACATCATATCTTAATCATCACCATCTCTTTAATCCAATAAACATCATTTTACACCATGCCAACATTAGAAGACATAGCACAAAAGCTCATTCACATACTTCACGAAGCTCAAACAAGCCAATCACATTTAAACCAACAAACCATTCAAGGAATCCATGAAATGATCGAAAACCTTCAAACAAACCAATCACCTCAAATGAAACAACTCATAGCACAAGAACAATACCTCATAGCCACTTGTTAAACCCAAAAAACACAACATCAAGACCAATCACCACATCAAAAAAATTCACATCAATCCTATGTGTCACCTATATCATCATATCAACCTCATCCATCCACATATCATGTCACCCGTTCATCAACCTATCACACCTCTTCTAATGTCAACCCTTATCCATATCAATCCACCTTTCAACAACCATTATCCTATGCAACACCTCCATCATTATCATAACAAATCATGCCACAACAGTCCAAACTCCATTCCAACCTCAACACATTCAACCACAATCCTATGTGTCACCTTCATCATTATGCCAACCTAACCCATCTACCTATCATGTCAATGTTACATCAACATATCCACCCATATCACAACAAGAACATAGGATCCCAAGTCTACCTTGGCAACAAAATCAAGAGCCTTTCAATTCTCCATCAAATCCTTACCCTAAATTCAAACATTTCAAAACTAAACCTCTGACGTTACTTGAATACACTCATCCACCTACCAAAGAGTATTCAAACACCATGCCCATTCTTACAACCCCATCATGTAGTCTCCCCCTTGAGCCTATTCAAGAATCTCCCCCATTGATCCCAAGTCAACCTCCATCATGTCTCCATGTTGTTGACCATCTAGAAAATGTCGAGCCTACTCAAGATTCATCCCCTTCCACCTCATCTAATGAATCCATACCATCTCATAATCTTACCATATCCAACCCATTTTATGATCCAAGCATATCCACCTCGTACTATGATCCTATTATACCACCTTCATGGCATGACCCTAGTCCATCACAAGAACATTTTTTTCCATTCATTACCCCATTTAATGATACACCTCCCAATCAAGATCAAGATGCCACACCCACTCCATCACATGATACCCTTCCATCTCATGATCCCTCTCTAAATCAAGATCAAATTCTAACTTCTATTCCATGCAATGATCCCATTCCTTTAAGTCAAGATCAAATCATCCCTTCATCTCCATGTCATGAGCCCGTTCCATCTTATAACCAAGATCAAATGATACCATCCATCCCATCCCATGATCCTACCTTAAGTCAAGATCAAAGCACCCTTTATCTTCATGTCATGATCACAATCCTCCACAAGATTCTATCACCCCTATTCAAGCTATCCATGAACCACACACCTATAAAATGGTTTCCTCTACCTTTATCCACTCTAGTTTACTTCCAACACCTATACTTTCATCCATATCTTATCCTCCACAACATGGACTCGCATCTTGTATTCATAAACAATACATATCCATCAAACCTTCCATCTATCCTAGGTCCTTATCCTAGTCCATAACACCTTCCATCTATCCTTGGTCCTTATCATCCACACCCTAGTTCATCAACCCTTCCATCCATATTGGGGCCCTACATACCTCATATCCCTAGTCAAGATCAAACAATGTACACACCCTTGAACCTTTTCCAACATACCTACACCAACCCATCCATAATACCTTCATATCATTCATCTTTATCCACCCATCCCATTGCTCTTGGAAGCAATTTGGGTGCCAAATTTCAAAAGCTTCCATATCAAAATCCACATACATCAAAGGATCAACATGTCTCCTCGAAGAGACATGCAAAAATAAAATAAAATCTGATCCAAATTCAAAAGAAAAAAATTCAAAGGCCACAAAGGCCCATAAAGCAAAAAGAAAAAATTCAAAGGCCACAAAGGCCCTTAAAGAAAAAGGCAAAATCTCAAAGGCCACAAAGGCCCATGAATCAAAAATCAAAGTCAAAAGCTATGTGGATTCCTAAAAGTCTCGTAGAAGCAATAAAATCAAAATTGGCATCCAAACTTGCTTATCCAGAAACTCCATGAAATTCTAAATATCCTTTATCACCACCATCCATTTTGGGTCTTTATATCCCAAAATCCCCATCCACTCCTCCATCTAAATATCTAAATTCAAAATCCACTTCTCTTCCATCACTCCACCACCCTTCAAGGTGTGTGTCGATGTTGATCTTGCCATCCCTTCCATCTATCCATCAACAAGCCTTCGAACCTCCTATCCATGAGCCAACATCCATCACCCATTATCCTCCTTTAATCCAAACCTTTGCTTAAAACCTTAGCTTCTTCCATCATGCCAAAATTTTTGAGTCTATTTCCATGCTTTATTAGGGCACATATTTGAGGGATATTAGCCATGAAACTTGATTCTTGAGTCCTTCCTTTGTATCCCTATCCACATCCTATCTTCCATATTCCTCTTGCACTTTACACTTGGGGGAAAGTTTCGTCCATCCTGTCATTCATATCCATTATCCTCTTTATGTTCCTCTATTACCTCTCCACCTTTTCTCTTGACAAGGTTAAGGATCTTCTTGAATGCCATACATCTTATCCTATACACTTTATCCATATTTTCCATGCCATCTCCTTCACCTTATCCATATTCCACCATCCTATCTAAATGCATCATTTCTTCCCTTCCTTGGTCTTGATGAAGAATAGGGGCAAAATACTTACGTATTTGTTTCCATATCTTATCTAGTTGATCTTGATCGTCCTATTCATTAGCCTTATCCTTGCATTCTTCTGTTAAAATGTCCTAAAAAAAAAATCCCTAAAAAATCAAAACATTTCAAAAATATAAAAAATCAAAACATTTCAAAAATATAAAAAATCAAAACATTTCAAAAATACAAAAAAAACAAAACATTTCAAAATACAAAAAAAATCAAATATTTTGAAAATACAAAAAAATCAAAATATCCCCAAAAATACAAAAAAATGGAAAAAGGTTCTGAAAAAAGACACAAAAAAATCAAATAGCCAACAAAAATCCAAGCAATAAAATCAATCCATCCAATCACTTTTTCCAATTTCATCTAATCAATCCAATACCTCAATCCAATCATCCAACCATTCAATCAATCAATCATCTTCATCAAATCCATTCATCCATACATCAAATCCAAATGCAAGTCATCATCAATCCATACCAATCAAGTCTATCATTCTTGTCAAATTATCCAATTGCATCAATGGTCTTGATCCTAATCTTGTTGTAAACCAAATCAACCAATCAATCAATCAGTCAGTCAATCATCCTTGTGTTGATCTAGGGATCTATATCGTTCCCCGCAATGACAACACTATCATCATCATCATCAATCAATCAATCAATCAATAGTTTACAACTTGATAGGGGCAATACCTTGTTTTTTTTTTAATCATTTGTGCATTCTTGCTTGCTTGCTTGTGCGTGTTATCATTTTATCTTGCATTTGTATCAAATCCGTATCATTCTAGCTAATATTCATATCTTGTGTATGTTTGAATGGCTTTTTGCACTATCCTTTGCATCTAAGGTCATATCATACCTTTTGTGCATTAGGACTTTAATGCTCTAAGTTTACTCCCTCATATGTTTAGACAAGGTTATATTATGATGGGGCATGAGACACATCGTCACCTTGGTCCTTATACCTTGGTGTATAACGTCTAGTGCTATATCAAACACCATGATTGCTCACTTTCTTGTAGCATAACGTATTATCCATCTTTTATCATTTCATCCATTTCGAGAGCATACCCGTGTCCTTCCAACCCGCCTATCCTCTTGAGGGGGCATCATCATCCTATTCTTATATCATCATCATACCATCATCATCATATCCTTACATCATCATCTCATCATCATCCTATCTTTCTATCATCATCCATTTTCCTCTATCCATACCTTAGCTTCTTTGAAATGATGTTACTCGATACAAATCTCACCATCTCAAAGAGGGACAAAATGTAGACACCCAAAAATGTCCTCTTACAATACTTTGTCACAACATCAGGTCATTTAGACATCTTGTAGCATGTTTTGCCCTAGGTACCCATGTCATCATCTAATTAATTAAATAAATCTTATTTATTTGACTAATTTCATTCATAATCCATCCATTCTGCTAATATTAATTAAATAATTTATATTATTTAATTAATTAAATCATTTCTATTCGTAATCTCTTCGTTCTTCTAATGTTAATTAAATAATTTACATTATTTAATTAATGAAATCATAAATCTAATATTAATTAAATAAATCAAATATTTATTTAATTAATAAAATCTTAAAATATCTTCTCGCCTTCTTTCTAAAATCAAAACTTGTGTGTATCTAATTAATTAATTTAATTAGATAATTCATCAATTGTCGTTCTCGTCTTTTTCAAGATTTATTTCCTTTAAAAGAGAAAATCAATATCTTTCTATTTTATTAGAATCTTATCCCATCTCGTTGTATTTCCTCTTTTATCAAAAATCAATCTTCTTCTTTGTCCACATCGAAACTCTATAAATACGGCCTCTCACAAACCATTTGGGATTCAATTCTTCAAGTACCCTCACTCTGTCAAATTCATTCTGCAACCTTTCATCATCTTTTATCCACCATCTTTGAGCTATCTAGTTTTTCCTTCGTCATCCTCATCCTATCGTTATGCTGCAATAGTAAGCGATCAACATTCCTTCAATAGGCAAATCCTTTGAAATCATGCATTCTTATGCGAGATTGAGAAGAACAATGGAGTGAATCCTTGGTAACATGCATGTTTGTTTAGATTAGATTAGTCATCTTGCATGTGTGTGTTTTACAGGTAACTACATTGAGGATGGTGAAAATCTTAATCTTAATCTAATAAGATTTCAGATTTAAGATTTTTCCCTATCTACAGTTAGAGTACAAAACCAAAATATCTATAAAAAATGGAGCTCGTAGGCTCAATCAAAATATACATAAGGCAATACAACTAGCCAGTGTTGTCCCTGCCCTCTGAATGTGATGGCCTATTTTGTTTGGCCCTAGATGGTCTTTCCTGTCTCGACTCCAACTATGCTCTATGTGGTCTCATCAAGCCCTCTACTCCTCCAGTGTTGAAAGTCCTCCTCGAGTGATTCCTACTCTAGGATATGTTGTCTATATAGCTAGGTTCCCTTTGAGATGGTGGCACCACACTCTCATATAAATATCTATAATATTGGGTCTCCTATCCAATCAATACAACTATCATACCAGATTTTCCACATGCCCACTAATAGTCTCCATGAAGTTGACAATTGTTTGATCTACCCTTTGTGCTCTAATCAGTACAACGTCTTTGATTTTTATAGCCACATTTCTCTCTACCGTAACTTGGGATACCTATGCTTGCAATGTCTGTCCCTATGCTTGTAAGGTCATAATTTGAGCATGTGCCCTTACCAGATCCTATACATCTAATCTTGTTGTCTTGACATCCTCCTCCTCAATATGAATATCCTATAGTCCCTCCCCTATCGACACATCCTGGACACACTCCTCATCCTGCATCTCCTCATCAGGCTCCTCCCCCACAATAGGTGATACATGTAGCTAAGGTATCACTAGAAGGCCTCTGCCTCCACCTTCTCCATCACCTTTGTCACCATCACCATCCCCATCCCCATTCTCATCCCTACCCCTGCCTTTTCTCTTACCTCTCTCCTAACCCATCAGTCTCTCTCTCCTACCTCAACCCTATATATCTTAGGGAATGGGCATAGTAGGATCTGTCAGAGGCGTGGGCCTATATGCACCAAACCATGTGTCATAATTTGGTGTCATCCCGACATCTACAACGTCAAGACTGACTCCCTACTATCTTGGTTGAAGCTCATCAAACTCTTGATATGCAACCCGATGACTAATCATTGGTCCTAATGTCCAACCTCTCGAGATGATTTGGAAAATTGAGCCTCTCCAACAGGAACATCTTGTCAGTCCCCAAACTATTGAAGCACCCCCTTCAAAAATTGTCTATCAATAATGTGTTGTGATTGAACTGTGTCCAATCAGATATGAAGTTTGTCGATAGTAGGATAGGTGCTCTCTGTTATCCTCCTAAGGTTGAAACTGCCTATATGGTCTCCATGTAAATCCAACCAACAAATCCAACTCATGTCTCCAATACTTGACATCTCCCAAGTGAGTCTGCATCACTGCTCTTGCATATCGGTAAGCATAAGGTATCCTTGGAAAAAGATGTTTGTCCGCAATAGATCTGTAAATGATAATATGCTCACAGGCCCAAACCTATAGCAATATCACTTTGCATCCAATAGAACAAGCAACTCGATATGCTACATAATGCAACTAAAAATACAACATGGCTAGCACACATGGCCCCCAAGTATACTATAGACATCTAAATTTGACCACTTATATTTGGTCAAATTTACCTTTTTTGTCTAAATATTCTTTTATCTACATTAGTTAAATAATGTTACTATTATTAAATTAATAACCCTAAAGTCTTCCAAATCCCTAAGGTATTTAGTTAAATAATTAAATACCTTACCCCTTTATCTCTTTCTTCCAAGAAATTAAATAAATAACCCACTTATTTAATTCCCTTTATATCTCATCCACACTTAATCCTAATTCATCTCTTAATCCCATCATTAGGGATGTAACACATCCCTAATCCATGATTAGGATGTGTCACATCCTCAAACTTTTGCAAATTGGCTCCTAATCATCATTAACCACCTAACCCTCTTCTAATCTTTCATCACTAGTCTAATCAACCTCCTTTAGTCAACTCTTCCCACATCCCAATGGAATTTTTATTTCCATTTTATTCTTCCAACACCTTTAATGGAATTTTTAATTCCATTTATAATCCCCATGTCTTTTTCAATAGAATTTTAAATTCCATTTATTTATCCCATGCATTTATTTTCCCCATAACCTCTCATAAGTCACATCAATCACATGGGACAAGGACATTTTTTAGGACATTGTCTTATCCACTGGGTACTTCCAATCATGTGAATTTAAAATTCATATTTATTTCTCCAACAACTTCTCTCATCCCCATGGTGATAAAAGAGAACTTTCTAAAATTCTTCACTTGTCACTATTAGCCCCATATGGAGACAAGGACTTCCTTTTTGAGGAAATCCTCTTCAATCCCAAGGTACTTGCAAGTACCTCCACCTCACATGTCTGTTTCCATGTCACTTTTTTTCTTTCCACCTCACATTCCACCCTTCCATGCTAGGAATTCTTCTTCAATAGGACAATCAAAATTCATTACTTCATCAACCCTTTGCCTATAAGGTGCATACTTGGTGACAATCTGGTTAGCTTCATTATCAAATTCTACCAGAACAGTCTCAACATGGACTAACATATCCATATTCACTGTTAATGTATCCATATCAAATTTTTGATAGATTTTTATAACTTTATCTGAAATAACATTATTTACTTCACTTCTCCATTCTTGTAAAGTCTTAATGCTTCCATCATCCCTTAATATGGATGGAAGAAGACCATGATGGGATTCATGAAAGGATTTCACCAATTCCTTTATCCCATTCTCTAATATTTCAACATTCCCTTTGTATCCCTCAATCTTATTTACTAGAAGCACAATAGGATTAAACCTTTTAGGTGGATTGGGATCTTGCTTAACCTCAATCCCTATCCCTATCAATTCTTGTTTTCTAGGGATCCAGACCTCCATGAGTGAAATGGCTCTTTCTTTGTCAATATCAAACATTTTAATGGCATCAACCATGGATGAATAGCTATAGTGAATACTATTTAGTTTGTTATTCACTTTTCTGTTCAGATGCTCTAGTACCACTATAACAATCCTCATGTTGCTCTTAAAAGCATCTTCATCATGAATTTTACATCTTTCTTTGTATTCACTTAATTTCCGAAGCAACTCTTCCCTTTTGACATCCCCTTCTACTTGTGGCCCCTCTGATATAGGGTTCTACTGTTGAAATGGGCGCACTTCCCATATTATATAGCACAATTTCCCATGAATTACTTACATCAGCTATAAATTCAAGGGATATGTCTTCTTGTATAATAGTGGGAGAGTCAACATCATCTTGTTTGAGTTTTCCAGGTTGTAACTTTTGTAATACATCCTCTAACAATTCTATTTTTGTATGTAATTGTATATTGTCTCTCTCAAGATCTCCATACTTAGCCAACAAATTATTCAATTCTATTATGAGTTTATCCTTCTTAGTAGTCACAGACTCCACAGTGGCCCTGGTGAATTGTGCAACATGAATAGACAAATTTGTAGCTTCTAAGGCTGATGTTTCTGACACTCTCTTTATTATTAGGACTCCCCTGTAATCAGGTGTAGGCTCAACAATGTCTGGATTTCTTGTGCTTGGGGCTAAAGACCAAATAGCCAAGGCTTCCCACTCTTCACTGAAAGTAGACCCTTGTAATACAAGTGCAAATTCTTCTTTTGTATCATAGAGTGGTCTATCACATTTCTTGATTGTATCAAAAGCTATGGATGAAGCTAGATCCCACTCTGGTAGCAACAAGATACCATTTGTTCCTACCAATTCCAGACCTTCTTTTGCAGTCATGTTTTGAAACTTGGCTCTCATCTCATTTGACACCTTTTTCTAAGTGACAACATTAGACAACTCTGGATGAAGGCCCCTTTCTATAGCCACACTTTTTGAATACTCATCTCTTTTAGCCCTATATCCAAATTCCAAAAAATCTTGAGTCTTCGCAAATGAGTCATCATCCAAGAATTTGGTACATGCCTCAATCTGCATGTCATCAATTCCATTTATCCCTCTGAGATCAAAATTACTCAATCTTTTTCCCTATTGATTGGTTTCTCTCACTATAGATGTAGTTGGCACTCCTTCCTGTATTTCTTTCTCTAATACCCAAATGTCATCATCGGAGCCTTCATCATCATAATCCACTAAACTAGTGGCCTTAATCTTCTATCTTTTCAATGGTGGCTGCCCAGATGGTATTTCACTTGGCGGTGGAGAATCAACATCCACAATTTTAGGTTTTGATTTCCTTAGTGGAGATAGGGGTGGCACCTATGGCACAAGGGAAGGTGGTTTGTGTTCCTCGTGCTAAGTGGGAACATAGGCTTCATCATATTTCCTTACTTTATTTTTGGTTCCTCAGGGTCTCGTGATGTAGACTCCTCTCCAATAATAGAGATTCCTCCTCCACTTTTTTCTTCAACAATTGGACCTTTCCCTTTATCTTTACTAACCATCCCTTTAGTTTCAAGGTGGCCTACAATTGAATACAAATTTCGTGTTACATGCTCCACCTTTTGAATTATATTCTCAACCTCAGGGAGGACCTTGAAATCAAGTTCCTCTTGCTTTATTTTCCTTTGCATTTTATTAAATGCAATCCACCTTGCCAACCTCTTTTCTTGTTCCATGTTGTCTGTTATATTCCTGTAAGAGAGGGGTACCAACCACTACAAGACCCCAGGTCACGAAAGGCCAAGAGTGGAAAGGTTGCCCTAACTTACCTCAGTTTAAAGGATGGTTAGGATAGAAGGGATGAGAATGATGAGTACTATTCATCCTTTGATCACTCTGCAATCTCAAGAGTTGAAGGGAGACTAGACAAGTCACTTTCCATATTCAACTCTACATCTCAGATAACTCTCTGTCTGAGGACAAAAGCGCAGTTCTAGGACAACGCGACATGCTGAAATCTCACAGGTGCACTGGCATCCGTATGGCAAGAAAACTAGAGAGACAAGGTTAAACTCTAAAAGGTAGAATAACAACCTAGTTTAGAAGCTTCTAGAATGAAATAATAAGATCAAGAAGTACGAAATGCATAGATTGACGTGATAAAGGAGTTATATTATCACAAGGGTGACGAAGACGATTTTGCACAATAGTCTTCTCGCTAGCTTGCTTCAAGATCTCTCCACCTGTACACAGAAAAGGGGGAAATGTTGGGGCTGTTTAGGGGCCTACCTCAGTTAGACCCCCATTTTGGTGTTTCGACCTCCATGGACAGCCAAGTTTGCAACAATAGGAATAAAGATAAAGAAAGAATACATGCTATGTATACTTGAAACACTACAAAACAATACATCCTTACTCAACCAACTATGATAGAGGAGATGAGAGGAGCTTACCACCTTCGTCGAAAGTGCTCAAGGCTTGTGGAGTAGTGAATGAGAAGAACTCAAGCCTCTGTTGCAATGGCATTTGTCCTACGCTCGCACTATCAGAGTGATGGAGTGGTAGATTACTGTAGTGGAGTGAAAAGTGCTGCTACAAAGCTTGAATGGGTGTTTGAAAGAGTGGAGAAAATGTGAAGTGAAGAAATCAAGATCTCACAAAATTTGAGAATGGATGGAATGGTCAAGAATATGAAGGAAAGGATGAAAAATGACCATATTGGGGTCGACCAACCAAAGAGGAGCATTACACTTCGACTCCCAATCAAGAGTGTAACATCTCTACAGACTCCAACCACATGAATTTTCCAGGGATGTAAGTGCACTACGTGGATGTCTGCGCACCGCGTGGGTGTCCCCAATAGAAATTCTCCCATCAACACACAAAATAGGTGCCAAGTGTGATGTGAACAATAGGCTTAAGTGGAATTAAGCCTCTGCCTTAGGTTTTCTAAAGTGTAAGGGGGTAAAAGGGAATTTGTGTTAGGGGTTTAAATTCATGCTCATAGATTTTCCCCCACTTTAGCGAGCATGAGTAATGATGAGTGCTTCAGTAAAGTAGATTAGTAAAGAAGTAAAAAAGTAAGAGATGGATACCTGAATCGACGAGGGAGTAGAGCATGATTTGGAAAACTCAGAAGCGTAGGAAAGGACTTCATAGTTCCACAAAACTACAAAGCTGAAGTATGAAGATGCCTCACAGGCTCATGGTCCTGCAAGGGGGTATCCTTCAAGAACTCTCACATGAAGGAAACCTAGAAAATAAACTTACAGATCCGCAGACCTACAAAGAAGGTATCCCCCAAGAACTCTCACATGGAGGAAACCAAGAAAAGCACCTTACATTCTCGTAGACCTGCATGGAAGGTATCCCCCAAGAACTCTCACATGGAGGAGACCAAGAAAAGCACCTTATAGACCCACAAACCTGTAAAGAAGGTATCCCCCAAGAACTCTCACATGAGGGAGGCCGAGTAAAGGGGACTACATAGAGTCAGAGAGGGCGACATGTTTACCTATAGATAGAACATATCAAGAAGCAACTGCACAGTGCAGTGAACAGATAGTCACGCAGACCATCGCTAAGTTGTAAGACTTTCAAAGGGGTCCCTCGAGAACCCTTCAAAAGGAAGGAGGTCCACTCAAGGGATGCGCTACTTGAAAAGTGAATTCTAGTTGGGCTACCCCCAAGCTAGAAGTAAAGATGTGAGGATGGCCTAGTCGGGATGCCCTCCGACTAGATGCCAAGGTTTGAATTTGGTCTAGTCAGGCTACCCCCAAGCTAGATGCCATAAAAGCTGTTAAGAGTTTTTGAAGGGGTCCCTTGGGAACCCGATGTGAAAAAGAGGGGTCCACTCAAGGGACACATTGTTCAAAACCTACCATCTTCCTTCTCAAATTGATTCATCACCAAGTAATCCTTTTGAAAGATGTTCAATTCATCAAGGAATTCAAAAGGAAGGATATGCACTCATGTGAGGGGAAGACTAAGACTGTTCTCACTTCAAAGGAGGGTTTCCAAGTCCTTTCTTTATGAATCCATGATGAAGGAAACATGTTCTGCTATGGTTTCAAGTTGAGAATGCAATTCTGACAAAGAAGTGTGTGGAGGGTCTTCAAGAAAAAAATCATTTGGAAACAAATGCATTTTCTAAAGACCAAGTAATGTAGAAGAGGCGTTGTCACACATGAAAGGGATAACTCAAGAAAATAAGAGAGAAAGATAAAGAGAAAGGTAAAAGAAAAGAGAATACAAAAAAAAGGGATAGGGGGATATGGTTTCATGGGGTCAGATCTACCTTTATTTATATGTATTAGGTAATCACGGCAAGAGGAAAAAGATCATCAATCCTGTTCAACAAAAAATTGCAAAACCTTTGCGGTTTTATTTTTTACCTTCGCGGCTGTGCCTTATTTTTCAAATGCTCACTGCCCTCGGAGCGCTCCATGTGGCTTCCCCGCGAAGATTTTCTTTTTTCCTTCGCTTCTCTTTTCGGCAGTCTCCGTTTGCGTGCCGCGTGGCTCACTCTGGCCGTTTTCCGAGTTGGGCCCACCTCGTACTTTATTTTGCTCGAAGCGCTCCACGTGGCTCTCTTTCAAGGCTTTCTGCTGGGCGCCTTTTCAACTTTCTATCGGGCTCCATTTGAGCAACACGTGGCTTTTTCTCCTACGCTAGTTACCTTGGAAATACCACCGGATCTTTTGTACTTCCCTGCTACTGCGATTCTTGCTGTGGTGCCGCGTGTTCTCTCCTGTTGTTGCATGGTTTTCCGTTATGTTTCATGGCCTTGTTGGCGTACTGCTAGCCGACTGATAATTGTTGTGGTGGCTCGAGATGATCTGGACCGTCGGTCTCTGTGCATGGCTTGGTCTTCTCTTATGCATCTTTAGGCAGTGGACTGGAAAATAAATAGGGCCATGTTTTCTTTTATTGTGGTTGATTAAGTTTTGCTAAAAACTCCCAAGCATTGGAAAGTAAGCCTTTTTTAATAGTTACTTTCAATTCAAAGATTTTGGACTATGCCAAATAAATTCGACCTTTCTGTTTTCAAACATTCGCTAGAACTATTGACTTGTGCTATTATCTTTATTTTTGTATGAATGCCTATTCTTCAGTTTCTGTAAACTTTCATAGCTAAATGAATACAGATCATGTTTCTTCGACTCTTCTGTGTTAAGACAAAGTTATGCTTGATTACATTATACAAATTAGAGGGTATCTTTACATGATAAATGCTTGTGGAGAAAAATAACTTAATTAACAATATTTTAGTGGTTCGGGCCTTTGCATTTTGCATTGTGCTCTGTTGAAATTCATCTAAGTCTTTGGCGCATCATCTGTAGTGTAAATTTTACATTCCTGCTATCCTCCCGACCTTTTACTTCCACCCACTAAGTGAAGAGTCGACTTCGATAAAATCCCAGAGGTTACTTAACTAGCGCACGATGTCCCCCAATAGCTAAGTTTTCAATAAGGCTATTGCTACATGCAAATTTCTGCGTCAACAGTTTTTTTTTTGGCACGCCCGGTGGGACCGCGAACTAGCATGTTCGCTTGATTTTTATAAGTGTGTATGAGCCATTGGCCTGTAACTAGGTCGCAGACTGCAAGAGTCCCTATCCAGCTTGTACCGCCTTTAGTTTCTATGCACCTAAGAGGTTGCCGAGGTAGCCCTTCACCTCCTTCGTCTCCTCCTTCTCCGACATCACCTAATCCACCTAATCCCATGGCTGCTAGAAATTACGTAGCCTGGGACTCCGACAGTCCATTAGTAGCACCTGTGCCTCCTGTAGTATGGGCCCCCATCCCTGTTTCAACTCTAAAAGCTATTCCTAAATATTCTGGGGATGAATCAAAGACACCCACAAAGTATCTCCAAGTTGTAGCAGACGTATGTCTAGTACATGGCATATCAAACAAAAATGTAGCCCTCAGATTATTGGCCGCCTCCTTCCGAAGAAAGGCGCTAAATTGGTACAAGACTTTACAAGCTAGCACTATTGCTACTTGGGACCAGCTCAGAACCCCATTTTACGAGCGTTTCTCCAATGCTAGTGATAGATTGTCACTGTACCATCAATTGACAAACATAAAGCGGGATCCTCATGAAGCTCTGCCCGATTTCAATGCAAGGTTCCATTCGACCTGGTAGAGAGTGCTTGTTGGCAGCTGACCACCTCTGGATTTGGCTTTTATGTTCTACCTGAAGTCGATCAATACTAATATCTCCATGATGTTACAAGATCTAGGAGGAGAGACTCTTCCTGATGCTTACGCCCTAGCTGTCGCTGCAAAAAATAATCTGGTCACTACAAGAAAGTTGGCATCGAGACCCATCATGCCATTGTTCCCTGAGTGCAATGCTCCAAAAGCCGAAGTCCCTTCCACCAGTGTGCCTATAGCTCCTCCCCAATCTATGTACATCTATCCCGAAAGTGTTCCAAGCACGACCCCGTTGGCAACTCCTGTGATTGCTCCTGTGCCTAATCCCATGGCTGCCAAGATGAATGAGATGAGAGAAAAGATGCAGGCTATGACTAATGAACTGACTACTTTGAAGCAGCAGTAATACAACTATCAAAATCCGACATACCAAAATTACCAAGGCGGAAAGCCTCCGTACCAATCAAATCAGTGGTAGGATAGGTCACGTGGGAATACCTCGGCTCAGCCAAATAACCAGATGGTTCCGATAACCCTGCCGATGTAGACTGTTCATCCTAGTTTGAACAAGGAGCTGGTAGCGAGACAAAACAATTTGGCTGAAGATGCTAATTCATGGTGTTTTCCTTGCAATGATGCACATATGCCACGAAACTGTCCATAGGAAAATTTGCAACAACAAATCGTAGATCAACATAGCCAAGGCAGCGCATTCATTTTCGGCAATCCACCATATGCCTCTCAACAAATGAGCAATGCTATCCTTGTAACTCAAATGCAAGGGATGTCTATTTAGCAGGAATCATACATTGTTCCTAACCAAGCTCTCATTTCTTGGATGGAAGGAGAAGAATCAACATTTCCAAATGACATCCCTATGGATAAAGTACCCCGAGTGCAATTTGACTACAACACGTGTTCAAAGCAAAGATTCACCAGAGAGTTCACAACCTTGCTTACCAATGCGTCGGCGCCACCTGTGCCTAGCCCTGCGACAGGCCTATTTCCAACCCCACCACAGTCAGAAATGACTATTCCTAGCTCTCTAAATCCACTTCCTCTGAAGGCAAGGAATCCTACTGTCACCCTTGCTGTTGTCAAACAACTAGACACATCGACCGTTAGGCCTATACCGACTATCAAACTAAAGGAGCAAGCCACTGCAACTTACTAGTCACGAGCACAATTCAAAGTGGTGGAACAACTGAAGAAGTCATCTGCCAACGCTTCTCTGTGGGACATCCTAGCTATTCTGGAGCAGAAGGTGCTGCTACAAAAGGCGTTGTCAGTTGAGGAGGATTCTAAAGTTCCTGCTCAATCTAATGAGGAGAAGGTATCTAGGCCTGACTTGTTAGAACCGAAGGAGAAGCTCGAGTCCGAAAGGGAAAGTAAGCCTAAACCTAAGCCTTTCTTTCTAACACTGATTATTGGTGAGAAATTGCTACATAACTGTATGATTGACTCTGGTGCTAGCACCACTGTCATGCCAAAACAAGTAGCTGATGCTTTGGGTCTAAAATATGAGCCTGTGAATAAAGGAGTCATGCAGCTTGATGAAAACAAGGTTGATACTGTCGGGGTAATCAAGGGATTGCCTATGACTCTGTTTGCCTGCCCTAGTATCACCATAACTCAGGATACTGTGCTAATTGATATTCCTCCTTTGTTTGGGATCTGTTTGTCCTGAGAGTTCACTGCAAAATGTAGGAGGATATCTGGCGCTAGACTGGTCACACTTGATTATGAGGACTAAGCATGGGGCTAAGATGAAACTATTTTTGAAAACTTTGCTTTCCGAACATGTTGCTGATGAAGCTTTGCTAAATTTTGAAGCAGCACACACTTCAATCTCTCAGAAAGAAAAGTACAATGTGGAATTTCTTGAAGAAGAGGAGGCTACTAGCTCCCTGACAGAGGACGAAGAGAACTTGTTGAAATAATTTATTGATAGAGACCCTTTCGAGAATTACCATGCAACTGGCCTCAGAACCTATGTTATACATGAAGAAGGGAAAATCATGCCCAAATTTACTAAAGAACCTGAGGATGAAGAAACTTCAGAAATATGGACGTTATACTTTGATGGCGCCAGATGTAGAGTCGAAGCTGGAGCATGGATTTGTTTGATATCCCCGACCGATGAAAAGACTTTGAGGTCTTACCGCTTCTAGTTTGCATGTTCAAACAATGAAGCTGAATATGAAGGTCTCATCCATGGTTTAAACTTTGCAGAGCAAATGGGTGCAAAGCAGATAAGTGTCTTCGGAGATTCAGAGTTGGTGGTCAACCAAATCTGTAGAACTTTGGCCGTAAAGAATATCCACATGCGATCTTATAGACATAGGGTCTGGGATTTGATTGACAAATTTGAGGCATTCAATATTCAGGCTATTCCAAGGGAGATGAATTTCGAGGCCGACAGGATGGCAACTATTGGGGCCTAGTTCGAGCCGGCCTCCGAATTATTGAAAAATAAACATGTGGTGAAGGTAATTGTAAGACCCACAGTCCCAGATAACAATCAAGATTGACAAGTATTTGATAGCGATGCTCATATTACATCATTCTTCCAGTCATTTGGAGAATTCACCAATCAGTTGCAACCGAAGATCGCCGAAGCTTACGAAGATCAAATCATCCAGCTGAAATCCAACAAGCTCTCGAAGGGGCTAGTCACTTTGGAAAGCGTGTTCGATTTTGATGATGCAATGAGAGACAAAAGGAAGCTTGTGGATGATAATGGTGATTATACCAATTTGCATATCGGGGAAGATAGGAAGCTCAAAGTTGGGAAAGAAGTGTCACAAAAGAATAAAGATAGACTAAGACACTTCTGCGATGAATACCCGAGTGTAGTTGCCTGGTCATATGATGATCTTAAAAGATATGATCCTGGGATCATCGAGCATACAATTGAGCTGACGGAAGGAGCAAAGCCAGTTCATCAAAAACAAAGACCTGTGAACCAAAAGATAGAATCTCTAATGTCACAGGAGCTGAACAAGTTGATCGCATCCCGGGTAGTGTTTCTGATCAAACACAACACTTGGGTGTCAAACCTGGTGCTAGTCCGAAAGAAAAATGGGGATATACGCATGTGCGTAGACTTCCGAGACTTAAATAGAGCATCCTTAAATGATCATTACCCCCTACCTTCAATGGAGGTAATTCTGTAGACTGTAGCTGGCTCCGAAATGTTTTCAATGTTGGATGGTTTGTTGGGCTACAACCAGATTTGGGTAAAAGAAGAGGACCAATACAAAACAACATTCACCACAAAGTGGGGAACGTATGCATATGCTAAAATTCCTTTCGGGCTCTCAAATTTCAGAGCCACTTTTCAGTGGGCCATGGATATTGCCTTTAAGGATTTGATCCACAAGATTATACTCATCTATCTGGATGACTTAACAGTATTCTCAAAAATTGCTGATGATCATTTTGATCATTTGGAGCTCAGTTTCCAGAAATGCTAGGAATTCGGGATTTCTTTGAATCCGAAGAAATGCGTGTTCGGAGTTCCCCAAGGGAAGCTATTGGGATATGCCATCTCTAAGGAGGGGATTGCTATTGATCCATAAAGAGTTGATGCAATCTAGGAACTTCCGTTACCTGTTAACAAAAAGGGTGTGCAGTCTTTCCTGGGTAAGGTCAACTTTATTAGCCGATTTATTGTAGATTTTGCAGGCATTGTTCATCGTATTATCTTAATGCTCAAGAAGGATCAAATTTTCAAATGGATGACGAAATCCAGAAAAGCTTTCGAGCTTGTAAATGAGGCTATTTCTTCCGCCCCTGTGTTGGTTAACCCGAACCTATGAAAAGATTTTATTATGTATGTTTTTGGTGGTGGAAATAGTATTGCCACGGTGCTTATGCAGAAGGATGATGAAGATACAAGGGAGTCCCTTGTTTCTTTCTACTCACAAATTTTGAAAGAGTACGAAGTAAAGTATAACTTTGTAGAAAAGTAGGCCTTTGCCATTGTTAAGGGGCTTAAGAATTTCTGACATTTGATATCATATAATAAGGTGATTGTTTGCGTACCGCATCCTAGTGTGCGAGAATATATCATGGAGGGAGAAATCACTGAGAAGAGAGCTAATTGGATCACCAAGATCCTAGAATACGACATTGAAGTCAGACCTGTCAAGACCATCAAGGGAAAAGGACTGTTTGAGTATATCATTGAAAACAGTGAAATAATGACAAAGCTTGGAGCTCCAGAACCTGTGTTAATAAACGAAGAGAATTCTCAGAGCAACTAGCTTGATGACAAAATAAATTTAATGCAGACAGGAAGGTATCCGATTGATCTCCCATCCTTTAAAAGGCGTTTCTATCGCCTACAAAATACCAATTATCTTCTTTTGGAGGGTGTCCTATTTAAAATAAATTTTAACGACATCTTGCTAAGATGTGTCAATGAGGAGCAAGCGCAGAAGATATTAGATCAATACCATAATAGTCCTGCTAGAGGACATTTTTCTACAAGAACCACAATAATTAAAATTATATGTGCTGGTATTTTTGGCCAACACTTTTTAATGATGTGTTTTCATTAATTAAGTCTTGCAAAGAATGTCAGTTTTATGTCGAAAAGAGACAAAATGCCGCTATTCCTTTAAGGCCTATAGTGGTAGAAGAACCTTTTGCTCAATGGGGTTTAGATTTCATTGAGATGATTAATCCTTTCTCTTCAGCTAGCCATAGATGGATACTAATAGCAACTAACTATTTTACCAGGTGGGCAGAAGCAGTGCCATTAAAAAATGCAACTGAATTGGAGGTTGTCAACTTCTTTGAGGAGCTAGTGGCCAGATTTGGCCCGCCTAAAAAAATCATCTCTGACAATGCTAAGGTTTTTCTCGACTCAAAGATGAGCCAGTTCACACTAAAATATGAAGTGTTCCTGAAGACTTCCTCTAACTACTATCCCTAGGGAAATGGTCTCGCGGAGTTTACTAACAAAAACCTTATTAGATTGATAAAAAATATAGGCTCAGAACATCAAAAAGAGTTGCATAGGAACCTCCAGACAACGCTCTGGGAAGATCGAATTACGCCCAAGTAGATACCAAAGACATCTCCTTATGAGATGGTGTATGGGAAGGAGGCATTGCTGCCTATTGCCACAAAAATTATTGCCCTACAATTTCTCAAGTCCTTGGAAATTGAACAAAATAGAGCGATGGAGGTGCGATTTTCTGAGTTTCTCGAGGTGCAAGAGAAAAAAGAACACACCCTGGAAGCAATGAATAGCCGCCAATAGGTGGTAAAGAAATGGTTCGACAACAAGGCTTCTGATCAAGGGTTACAATGTAGAGATTTGGTTCTTAAATTCAATGAGCGCGGAGCAAAGCCCAAACAACATAGTAAATTTGACAGTCTCTGGAAAGGGCCATTCAAGATTTACCAGTGTAAGCAGTTCAACTCTTTCGAGTTGGAAGATATGGAAGGTATCACCCTGAGTATTCCAGTCAATGGAATACATCTTAAAATATTTTATTGATTCTGCCTTGTGATGTTTTTGTACATTTGTATATATGTATTTACTCTCCCCTGCTTTAAGTTTTGGATCCTCTCAGTGCAAGAAATGAAGCAATCATAACGACAATGGTGCAAAAACATAAAGGAAAAATATTGTGAATGGGCTAAGTTCTCTGAAAAGGAAATATATTATATTCATAATAGTAAAAAATTTACAATATATTTGGGGCCGGAGGCCTTGTATTTATATTTACATTGGTCCATTGTAGAGCGGAGCTTAAAACATAGAAAAGCAAAATTTGTAATCATCTTTGTTCTCAAGATATCAGTTGGAAGGACCAGCAATCATGGCAGCAGATGACACGAGATTGGGAAACACCATCCTTTCAAAATATTCGTACCATTGAAGATTTTGGAACGGTTTGATGTAATGCACATGCATAAGAAAATAGAAGCTGGTGCAGACCCTGACATGATGCTTCTCGTGGGTTTCCAGCTCGAACCTGGAAAGGAAAGGCCTGGTTGGAACAATGCCTCCATGCAGCTGCTATAGACGAATGTTACAAACTAAGGGAGTCCCGTGATCAAATTGGGCCACGCGCACAATCTACTCCAAGCCTCCAAGGTAGCACCGAGGGAAGACCCACTTTGTCAACTTTAAAATCTTGCGTTTTGAAATGCTTATGTCCAGCAGTGAGGCGATGAAGTGTGAGCAAATGCTGGTGTTTACCCGATACTACTCTTCATAATGCATGCAGTCTTTCCCAAGGACCCACTTGATGGACTTCACATATAATAGGTTCTTTATGCCTATCATGCGCTTTAGGTGCCTACATCTAATTTTGCCAAGAAAGGCAGCCTGGGTCTTTTTACAGACAAACCTCATTGGTGTTTCCATGTTGTTGGCTTTTCTAGCTAAAAAATGAAATTGCTAAGGCAAGAAGAGCTTACTAAGCTAACAAGGCTAGAAATTTTGGGATTTACAATACTGAAAAAGGGCCTTATTTATAGACTGGCTAAGGTTCGCCAGCCGAAGAAATCATAATTATCGACTGAGCCCAAGTGTGTCGCATTGCCTCAATTTTTAGTGTTGCAGCGTGCGAGGTGATGGGAAGGTGCAAGCACAATTTGCAACTTGCACTATTGAGTTTCCACAGTCATTCGATGATGGGCCAACTGTCGACACAAAGCACCACCGTCCCTTCCAAATCAAGATGAAATCTTAGAGAAAAGCTCTGTTGGGTGACGTGCCCTGTACAGACAAGGAAATCAGTTAATGCAAATGCCGGCGAGGGGGTGTTCACAAGGTTTCCTTGGTTAATCTTTCAAGAAAAATCCGTTTCCATCACACGCCAAAGATTATCAATTAAATGCTTGAGCAAGTAGTTTGGCTGGTTGGCGATCCTTTAGCATGAATAAACTGGTAATGCATAATAGCAACTTGGTATGAATGGCTGGCACATACCTTTTTCGGCCACCTTTCTCAAGAAATTGAAAATGCAAGTTATGGCATGTAGAGAAACATATTTATTGCAAAAGTTACCAAGGATTAAGCAATTAAGGCATTCGCAAGAGGAAAAAAGTTTTCAAAAAAAGCTAAGCCGTTTGCTAAAGGTTTGCAAAAAAATTCTCGCGAATATATCAAAATGGCTGAAATTGCAGAGAACCCTTCACAAGTCCTGGCTCTAGTAAGCCTAAGCGAGCAAATGAGGAATGCACCCCGCACACAGCTTTACGATGGGGAGTCTTATGCCACTCTAGGCATACCTACGAAGCCTAGCTGGCCTTTCACTCACCCGGTGAACCATAATATATTTAGTACGGTTCCTCACCGAGAATAGGTAGTGGTCTTGGAGGATTGGGATAACATCTTTGATTCTGAGTTATCTTGCAATCCTAAAAGCCTTACGGAGGCCGCATGCGAAATAATGAAGCATATGATAGACCAATTTCACAAACGACTATGGTTCTGTGGTCTCGCACAGTACATGGTTCCTTTGGTGCACCCTTGCCTAGAGGTTGTGGTAGCATGCGCGACACGTTTTGACCCAAGCACGGGGGTAATCAACGACAAAGATTTTAGGGTAGTCATTAGCCATGAGGCTATTCAAGATATGCTGTGCATCCCGCTTCCCTTGGGTAATGAGGTTGAGAATTTTGATGTGGAAAGAATGCAACAAAAATGTGGAGAGCTCCAGTTAGGGCCACAATTTTATCGCTCCGAGATCAATCAACCAATGAATAGTTCAACACCGCCCAAATTCCCTTTCAATATAAAGGCTCTGGAAGGTGGTTCTTCCTCTATCACTTCTATGCTGGCACTGGTGTGTGGCTTAGATTCATACAAGAATGTTGTTCAATTTCAAATGAGCCTTAGTTTTATGCTGAAAAGGAATTGCGAGGCTCCACTGCTAGACTTTGCAAGAGTTGTTAGTGATGGAATTTGGCAGCAATTACAAGATATTTGGGGTCGGCTCTAAGTTCAGGTATTTGTCTTTCCTGGCTTACTTGATTTTGCACCAAAACCCAGATTATTTTTCAGCGTCCATGTTCCTATCTATTTTTGATGAGAGTGGCTGTAGGAAGCTAGTTTTGACATGGACCCTTGTCATGTCAAAAACCTTTGATTATTATACATTTTTGGATTCATTCATAGCCCCGACTATAAGGGCTTTGGATGAGGCTGGCATAAATATGACCGAATGCATATCACCCCATCAGAGGTCCTGGTTGGGGAAGCTAACTCCGCCCTGTAACTGGTTCTTTGGTGTGGATTTCACCATGCTCCACATACCAGGTTTCTTCCGGGAGCCTTTCCGACTTCCCCATTTTCTTCCCGACAGAGTGTTGGCCCTAGAGGTAATGAGGCAGCTATGTAGGTTGATGATGATTACTGGGGGGGAAAACACTTAACCTCCTATTTGGTGCTGCCAATCGTATTTGGTTCTGTGTCGTTGGTTAAAAAGAGGACCTCAAAGATTAACACTTTAGTGATTCTAGTTTCAAATTTGGGTCACCTCGGGTTGGTATTAATAGACGATTCTTAGGAGTACAACCCCGACAATAATTTATCGGGAGTCGGCATCAAGATCGTGCATTCGCCTCGGCCATTCTGGGACCTCCGGAGGAATGCCAAGGAGGGAAATTTGAGTAGATATGTAGGTCTTGAGTATTTTCCTACAGTGGATGGTCGACCACCATGGCTGAATTTTTATCACATCATGGGGAGGGTCAACTCAAAGCTGAAGATTAACCCCTCCTTGGTCACCCAATTGAGTAAAATCGGTTGGGCGCTCGAGAAGATGCAAGCCTTCTAGGTATACCGACAAAAGATTCTGGTAGCTAGCAAGCTGCATAACGAAGTAGCCCTTGATGAGAGATTTGATGACATTTGGGAAATTGAACATCCAGATGTTGAAAGGTCTTTGAACCGCTCAACATCCGTGCAACATTATAGAAGAGAGGAGGCTACCACTGAATCTGAGGAGGAGGTAACTCAGAATCCCCCTACTGTTGCCAGGAGTCCAATACATGAGAAGAATACTAGTAAATAGCCCGTGCAGGAGGAAGAGCCGCACACACAAACATCGGAGCTAGCCACCTCCTCTAAATCAACATGGAAGTGGGAAAAGACTACCAGTGGTAAGATATAGGTCATTCTTGACCTTGATGATTTTTCAGAAGAGAAGCGACAACGAACCGGAGAGGCTGGTGCGAAGGAGGAACAATTAATGAAGGGAGCAATCGAAGCATCTATGACTCCGCATGAGCATTAGGTAACTTTTCCTCCCTCTTCTCTCTCATCTATCTCTCTAGTCTCTCCTTCAGCTACCCCTACTTTTTCATCTACACCAGTTCTCTTCACCATTGGATTTGACAAGCATTCCAATCTTGCCTCTCCTAGTTTCCCACCTTCATCCTTCACTTTCCATACCTTGCTCGAAGCACAGTTTGGTATAAGTACTGGGCTCATGGGTGAACAATTTTTATCTCCAAGGCCCAGCCTTGCGGTTGGTGCATCTCCAATCTTCCCTTACACTATCACCTCATTTCCATCTCCTCTGAGTGGCCAATTCATCCCGCCATTCTCCCCAACTATTATAACACGACCTAGCAAGACTTCTGATGCATTGGATAAGCTTTCTTTCCCTCTGGCTGTCCCTCAAGAGTATCCTTTTGCTGACAGACTGGGTATTCCGACCCAAAAATATTTCTCCCAGGTTGATGCAAATAAAAGTGCCCGCGCCAACCAGATCAACAAAAGAAGACAGAAAGATGCAACCAGGTAGGCAAAGCCCCACTTGCAAACCATTTTCAATGAAAGTCAGAATTCCTTGATGTTTTTGAAGATCACTCCCAATGTGATCAAGGCAGTAGACGAGATGCTGCCCAGTGATTATTCTATGAATGCCGTTGAGTTAGACTTGCAGTAGGCCTACCCACGAGATAAAGTTGAGCTAATGGAGGAGACCCAAAAAATAGTAACCACTGATTTTCTCAAGCTCAATCGGTAGATGAAGAAGATGGATGATCAAATCATGGAGCTCAAAAGTAAGGTCAACATCTGGGTAAACAAGTTTAAAGCTCAGGAGAACGAAATAAGTCGGCTGAAGAAGGAGAGGGGTACCTTCGAAATTAAAATCAAAGAATTGTAGAGGTTGAGCGAAGAGGTCATTCTGACTCTCGAGCGAGAGGTCGAGCTAAGCTGAGCAAAAGAGAAAGAACTCCGCGCTGAGTCTAACCTGCTAAGTGAGGGAATGAAAGACCTCCGACAGAACACCACTGCCAAAATTACTGAAGTGAATGCCAACTTGGAGTTGGAAATTCAAAAGAATAAGTAGGCCAAATTGGCCCTGGTAGAAAAAGAAAAGGAGGTTTTCACCCTGAGGGAGTAGATGTCTACATTAGACAGAAGCTTGTTAGAGCTAAAGGCAAGTTTAAGTAGCAGGGAGGCAGAATTGGCTGCCCTAAAGACCCAATCCCTTGCGCCCCAGATGAGCTCATTGGAAATTGCCTAAGAGTTGCATGCATCATACTGGGACAAGGTGAAGGCTTTGTGCCTTACTCTTCAACCCACCTTAAAGTTTATGGTGCAAATGGCTAGCCTCTGTGGAACAGTGAGTGAATCGATACAGCAGGTTCATGAGTTAACTTCTGACAAGGTTCCAAAGGCTAGAATTTTATTGGGTAAGTTGTATACTGCTTTAGATGAGGCATTGAGTAGCGTGGGCATCGATGATTGAATGACAACAAATTTGGGCATGAGTAGCCTCATCACCATGCATGAGGCCATTCAACAGGTGGTGGATTGCAGAGCTCAGTTAAACTAAGTTACCAGCGACATGCGAGTGAAGTTTTCCCATTTGACTCAGAGAGGCCTCCCTTCGCCTTTCATGGTAGACCAGGTAGTAGCAGGTGTGGAGCATATTGTTGAAATGATTGAAGAGAAGAAGCATGACATTTCTATCTTCCAGACCTTTGATCAATCTTCGGCTGTCGAAGAAATCGAGGGAATCGTGCATCAGTTGGCGTAGCTTTTCTTCCAATTGGAATTGGAAACAAAAGTATCAGGCGGATTGCCCTTCAAAACAATTATTGATCTCAAGCTAGCTCATGAGCATCTTCGAGCTCTCTCTACACTGACAAATGAAGTATGGACCAATCTGCAAGCCGCCCTATCGAGGTTGTGAGCATTTTTGATGCTATGCCAAAGTTTTTGGGGTTATCCTTTCCGCAAGCGAAAAGCCCCTATGAGTTGCCAAACTGTTCAACAAAAAATTGCAAAGCCTTTGTGGTTTTATTTTTTACCTTCACGGCTGCACCTTATTTTTCAAATGCTCACTGCCCTCAGAGTGCTCCACGTGGCTTCCTTGTGAAGCTTTTCTTTTTTCCTTCGCTTCGCTTTTCAGCAGTCTTCGTCTAGGTGCCATGTGGCTCACTCTGGCTATTTTCTGAGTTGGGCCCATCTCATAGTTTATTTTGCTCGAAGTGCTCCACCTGGCTCTCTTTCAAGGTTTTCTGCTGGGTGCCTTTTCAAATTTCTACCAGACTCCATTTGAGCGACACGTGGCTTTTTCTCCTACACCAGTTACCTTGGAAATGCCATCGGATCTTTTGTACTTCTCTACTACCGTGATTCTTGCTGTGGTGCTGCGTGTTCTCTCCTACTGCTGCATGGTTTTCCATTATGTGTCATGGCCTCGCTGGCATACTGCTAGCCGGTCGATAATTGCTGTGGTGGCTCGAGATGATCTGGGCCATCGGTCTCTACGTGTGGCTTGCTCTTCTCTTGTGCATCTTCAAGTGGTGGACTGACCAATAAATAGGGCCATGTTTTCTTTTATTGTGGTTGATTAAGTTTTGCTAAAAACTCCCAAGCACTGGAAAGTAAGCCTTTTGTAATAGTTACTTTCATTTCAAATATTTCGGACTATGCCAAATAATTTCGGCCTTTCTATTTTCAAGCATTCGCTAGAACTATTGACCTGTGCTGTTATCTTTATTTTTGTATGAATGCCTATTCTTCAGTTTCTGTAACCTTTCATAGCTAAATGAATACAAACCATATTTCTTCGACTCTTCTATGTTAAGACAAAGTTATGCTTGATTACATTATACAAATTAGAGGGTATCTTTACATGATAAATGCTTGTGGGGAAAAATAACTTAATTAACAGCATTTTAGTGGTTCGAGCCTTTTCAGTTTGCACTGTGCTTTGTTGAAATTCATCTAAGTCTTTGGCACATCGCCTGTAGTTAAATTTTACATTCCTGCTATCCTCCCAACCTTTTACTTCCACCCACTAAGCGAAGAGACGACTTCGATAAAATCTCGGAGGTTACTTAGCTAGCGCACAATGTCCCCCAATAGCTAAATATCCCATAAGGTTGCTGCTACATGCAAATTTCTGCATCAACAAATCCCCAAATAGATGAGAAAGAATGCACGAAAGACAAAGTGAAAATAAAAAAATTGGGTCAACATGGAAGGAGGCCTAAATGCTCCCGATGCTTTGCATCATCCCTAATTTACCAAAAGTCAATCACAAATATGGACAAATAGAGATACATATAGAAGAAGGTTTACAACAAAAACACCACACTTGTATCCAAGCACCAACAAGAGTGATGAGGGTCATCCAAGAACATGCAACATGATTACGGGGGAACACATCACAACACACACACATCTAATCTAAAGATCAAGAATATGGTCTCCCCCTAACACTAGTCAACCAAGAGGTCTTTAGCTTCCCACTCTAGATCATCGTATGGGGAAGGATGATGAGCATGTATTGGTGTAATGTTAAGGGGAGGAGATTTTGATCCTCCTGCAACAAGGGCCATGTAAAATGGACTTGTGAGGTCTCTATCACTCATCTCTTGTGGGTCCAAGGTCAATGATTTTGCAAAGATCACTAACAAGGTCATAATTTCATCCACCAAGTTAAACATACAATTGATGAGAGTACCATGTTTCACCTCAGCGGACAGAGGAGTTTGCACCTGAGGTTCACCTCTAGGCTCACCGAGAGATTCAAGAGCGATGAAAAACTCAGGGGAGGTTGGGACTGGTTCTGTTACTAGGACAAAACAAGTCAACTTGGGGCCACCTTTCAGAGAAGGTGGGCTCTTCTTACATCCTCCATTGCTGGAGGGGCCACACTCTACCTTCTTCTTCATCAGAGGAGGTGAACTCGCCATAGATGAAATAAGGAGGGTCAAGGGGGAAGAGGGGAGAACCACAGTGGATACAACCAAAGTGTTCACCATATCCATAGGCTTTGGGAAAGGCAAGAAATCCAAGATGAAAGTCAACAAGGGCGGCTCCGCCAAAGGAGCAAAGAACACTTGCACCTTTCCAGGCGCATGCGCGCTCACAATGGGAGATAGAAGAGATTTAGAAGCATACAAAGGGAAAGAGGAAGACGTAACAGGAGGTGCAATCTTCTCCTCTTCCTTCTTTTGTGAAGAGGCTTGATCAGCTAGGAGGGCCTTTTGTCAACGCTTGCGTTCATGCGCAAGGAAATTTCTATGGCTCTTCGAATCAGAAGTCGAGATCTGTAAAGGGATGAAAGGATTCTTTTTAGCCATGGGAGTATCTTCCAAAACTATTTCCAGAGGAAGGAAAGAATCTTGAATGGGAGAAGAATAGGCATGTTTAGAAATGGTGGGAGGAATCGACTCTACCACCTTAGAGGTGGATCCTCTTCTGGTCAGGGGAACAAGAAGAGGTCAAGGGGAAAATTCTCTCTGTGAGCCTTTCTTTCTACTGTACAAATAATACCAAGGTCTTGGGGACTCGTTAGGGAGGTATGATATCCTGACCTTGGTATTTAACCAAGGAGGCATCATCAGACTCAGTGGGTAGAACCCGAGCTTTTTCATCCAGTACTCCTCTCAAGAAAGGGGAGTAGATGAGTCTACCCGAGAGGGAGCGAGCTTCTCCTTTCCCTTTCGGGAAGAGGAGGTAGCTGGAAGCTCGACTATAGGAAGGGTCAACTTCGGCTATCCTTTGCCTCCAATCTTATACTTCACATAGTTGTTGTGAAGTAGGTCCATCCTTTGTGGGAGCGGACCGATGAGAGTGGGCCAAAAGTGATCCAATGAGTATCCTCCATGAGCTACCACTGAATGATATCCAGTGTCATGCACTACATGCATGAAACCTTCATGGGAAAAATTAAGGCACTTATGAATTACAAAGAAGATCCCATTCATGGAAGCTAGCCAAGGTATACCTAGCTTCACTCTAAACAGGTTTGACTCAAGAATAACATCAAAGACTGTGTCTACATTCTTGGGTCCAACCAGGAAAGACAACATTATCAAGCCATAAGGTTTTAGATAGAGTCCATCATTTGTATGGATGATGGATTTTGTTTTTTCATATTCCTCCCTTTGTAAGGAGTTTAAGAGTAATGTGTCCTTCCTGATGAAATTCACTCTACTCGCGGGGTCGACTAAGACTCCTATCACAATGTTACCATTGAGGTGAGTGAGAATATAAAGTGGAGAAGGATTACCATTTTCTAGAACATCTTGTGAAGTAAACATTACATATGATGAACCGGTTGGAAGGTGGGGAGAGGGAGCAATAATAACCATGTTAACATATGCCTCAGGATGAGAAATAGAATTAGCAGGATTGATAATCATGTTAGTAGAATTTGATGGAAACGGGTCTCTGTATATCTTCAATTCACTATTAGCTTTTGCCACTGATTTGTTTGTGTTTTTCTTACTTCCATCAAGATGGATACTACCATCCTTGATGTGATCCTGTATCTCATGACGTAGGTGCATGCAATGTTTGGTATCGTGTCCGTTAACTCGATGGTACTGATACTATGTGTTTTCTTCATACCAATTAGGGTACGGTTCTCTAATGGGTTTAGGAGGTGGTAGTGCAAGGATCTTATCTTTCACCAACTTGTACAAGATGGGAGAATAAGATTCTGATAGCTTTATAAACTTTCAGTCATGTCTAAGGCCGTTGTTATCCACAACGGCTACTACATTCACAACAATTTTACCTCTTTCCAAGATTGATACGATAGATTTTCCTTTAGAATGGGAGCACGAGGGAGGACCCTTGAACTGTACGACCATCTTCTGGTACTCCCGTAAAGCCACACACAAGTGTGAAAAAGAAGGATACTTCATGAGGGCGAACTTCTCTATCTAAGGCCTTTGCAAGTTCCCTATGAAGACCTTCTGTAGATCAGAATTGGGTAACGAGATCTATGAGAAGAGTGCTTGGTACCATGCTATAAAGTCTGTAATCTTTTCATTGTCCCCTTGTTTGCACCTAACAAGGTCTGAGAAGGCCATCTTCAGTCTGATATTGGCTTGGAATAGTCACAGGAACTGGTTCACAAGCTAATCGAACGTGAAGATGAAATTATCAAGCAAATAACAATACCAATCCAGTGTTGTATCTTTGAGGGATCAGGGAAATAGTTTGACCATCAACACATCATGATGGAAATAGTTTGTGCATAAGGAATTAAAGGTAGACACATGTGTCTGTGGGTCCCCTTTACCATCGTATTTCTAAAATTTTGGAATCTCCATCCCTTGCGAGAAAGGAGTGTTTAAAATTACAGCCGACAATGGATTATGTTGGATGAAGGGCTGGAAAATAGGCTAGGCCGAGGCTTGGGAAAGGTTCGCCAACTAGTTCTACATATTTCCCATATTCTAAATTAGGGTATTCAGAATAGGGTCATTAGAAGACATAGGACCACTAGAACCACTACCAGAACCACTGCCGTGACCACCACCGTGAACACCGCCAGAGCCACCACCAATGCCACTGCCACCAGTGTGACCTCCGTCAAAGCCACCATCATGACCACTGCCAGAGCCACCATTGATGCCGCCACCACCTATGTGACTTTTGCTAGAGCCATCGCCAAAACCAAAGCCTCCACCATGACTTCCTCTATAATCACCTCCGCCAATGCCACCCCCACTTCCGAAGTTTCTGCCACCAAAGCCTCTACCACTCATTCCGCCAAATCCTTCACCACCGGAGGCAGAAAAATGGGTGAAGTGGAAACTCAAAGGGTTCCTATTCACTTTGATAGTCTCAATTTTTTTGAAAGTAGTGGGTATATTGACCAAAGGGACCGTGTCATCCATATACACGAATGTAGGAGGCATCGACATCTCCAGATGCCTCTCACATTCCTCAAAGAGGCCACCTCGTATCATGTAACCATGACTCAAGGGGGCATATGCTTCGACCAGACCAATGAGACTAGCTAGGAGCTCTACACCTATCTGGTCTTTTTCCACCATGTATCTTATTTCATCGATCACCTTAGCAGCCCTAGCCATCTTTGGGTTTCCTTCCAAGTGATTTTCCAATGCACCTAACCCTTTACCAAGGCTAACGACATACTCAGAAGGGATAAAAATGACCTCATGCTCATCTACGGATGAAGAGGTTGATGATGCAGGAGGAGCAGGGACATGATCAGTTTCATCAAGAAACCTAGATTCGCCTTGCAATACGTGCTCCTATGCGGATAGACCAACTGCAGAACTAGAGAAAAGGCCGGTAGTGAAGCTAGAGGAGACCTTCGTCTTATCCATTAGAAGGTGTCACAAAATTCTTCTAACAATATGCCCAAAGGTTGTAGATTGGGTCATGAAGGTCATAAAATTTCACAACACACCTGGGTACAACGACCAAGAGGTATATGCAAAAAAGTTCAGGATGTCAACAAATGGATAGACGTTGGTTCAAGTCGGGTTCACCAAAAATGTAAGAGAGGGGGACCAACCACTACAAGGCCCTAGGTCACAAAAGGCTAAGAGCAAAAAGGCTGCCCTAACTTACCTTAGTTTAAAGGATGGTTAAGATAGAAGGGATGAGAATGATAAGGACTATGTGTCCTTCAATCACTCTACAATCCCGAGAGCTGAAGGGAAACTAGATGAGTCACTTTCCAAAGTCAAATTTGTGTCTCAGATAACTCTCTGTCTGAGGATAGAAGCACAATTTTGGGATGACAACATGGCGCGCTGGCATCTCACAGGTGCACTGGCATTCGTATAGGAAGAAAACCAAAGAGACAAGGTTAAACTCTAAAAGGTAGAATAACGACCGACCTAGTTTAGAAGCTTCTAGAATGATAGAATAAGATCAAGAAGTATGAAACACATAAATTGATGTGATAAAGGAAGTATATTACCACAAGGGTGATGAAGATGATTTCGCACAATAGTCTTCTCCCCAGCTTTCTTTGAGACCTCTCCACCTGCACACAAAAAAGGGGGAAATGTTGGGTCTATTTAAGGGCCTACCTCAGTCAGACCCCTGTTTTGGTGTTTCCACCTCCACAGACAACCAGGTTTGTAACAATAGGAATAAAGATAAAGAAAGGATACAAGCTACGTATACAAGAAACACTACAAAACAATACATGCTTACTCAACCAACTACGATAGAGGAGATGAGAGGAGCTTACCACCTCCATCCAAAGAGCTCAAGGCTTGTGGAGGAGTGAATGAGAGGAACTGAAGCCTCTACTGCAATGATGTTTGTCCTGCGCTTGCACTATCGGAGTGATGGAGTGGTAGATTTCTGCAATGGAGTGAAAAGTGCTGCTACAAAGCTTGAATGGGTGTTTGAAAGAGTGGAGAAAATGTGAAGTGATAAACTCAAGATCTCGCAAAACTTGAGAATGGATGGAATGGTCAAGAATATGAAGGAAAGGATGAAAAACGACCATATTTGGGTCAACCAACCGAAGAGGAGTGTTACACTTCGACTCTCAATCGAGAGTGTAACATCTTTATAGACTCCAACTGCAAGAATCTGCCAGGGATGTAAGCGCACCGTGCGAACGTCTGTGTGTCGTGCGAGCGTCGTTGACATAAACTCTCCCACTAATACACAAAATAGACACCTAGTGTGATGTGGACAGTGGGCTTAAGTGGAATTAAGTCTCTTCCTTAGGTTTTCTAAAGTGTAAGGGGGTAAAAGGGAATTTGAATTAGGGGTAAAAATTCACGCTCATAAAATTCCTTATTACATCTTTTGGATAATGGAAAATGTGGACATATTTGTAGCTCTTGTTTCTCTCATTCAACTAGGCCATAAAATCTTCAGGATCATATCTGACCCTCTCAATTGTCCTCTGCATGAGATATGTTTAGAGCAGTTCAATGATATTATTCCAACCTCCTTTGGTCATTACCAAATTAGAGAAACATGTGTATAAAGGAAAGAAAGTTCCCTTTCCTTGATTCAAAAAATGTTCATTCTCAACATTCCCTAGTTGCCACATAACCTCAAGGAAACAAATTATTTCTGGCACAAATTTCAGGAACAAATGAGGTGCTACTTTAGAACCATATACTCTTAAAAAAGTGATATCAAGGAGTGAGATAACATCTCCCTAGTTATGATCAATGCCTATCTCAAGCCTTCTTTCCTATGGTCTCAATAAATCATGTAAAACAATAGGAACTTTGTGTATCTTCACAATCAAAACTCTGTTTAATTAAGAAGCAAACAAATTCTGGAAAGTGACATAATCATATGTCTTGTCATCCTTGCCCAAGACTGTGGTCCAACATTGCACAGGTAGATCCAAGTCACTCGATTTTCTTTCAAAATCAATATTTTTCCAAAATAAATTTCACCATTGTATAAGAACATATGCATCAGCAATGAGTACTATCTACATCCTACCCCAAATTCATGTTTATTTAATCTTACCAGCCCCTCACGCATTCTTTCAGAAAGAAATCCTACATAATCATATACTGCACAATATTGAGGATGTTGGATATGGGAAGCTATATACATCCAGGCCATTGGCATTCCAGAGACAAGATCATAACCAAATATTTGGCAAGTGGAATAGAAAGTCCTTTTGAAATAAGGGACAAAGTAATTGACAGGGAAGGGTTCCTTATCATGTGATCCTATCATAATCTTTCGTCCTACAATTTCTACTAGAAATCTTGGTAAAATGTGGACTTTGAATAAAATCTTGGTTTTCTCATACTCCTATATAAGAGAATCTTCATTTATCTTATACATTTCATCATTCCATTCGGTGAGCTTGAAAACAAGACCCAATTCCTCCTTAGTGATTTTAACCATTTATTTTCCATCATAGGTTCTTATAGTCCTCGTGACTAGGTCATAGTTAGCATCTATTTCCTTCAACAAGTCAACATCCATATAAACATTTGACACAACTAACTTTCCCAGATCATAGTTCCAAGGGTTTCCCACTAGGACACCCATATTTCTATTCTTGAACCAACCATAGAACAATTCCCATCCAGTATAGGGTAATGTAGCATCTTTGATAGAATGTATTTTGTGAATAGACCCTCTGCTATTTGTTGTCCTCTGGGAAGCAATTGACCTCTAGGTTTGTTGATAGTGGAAGGTGGTAATTGATCCATAAGATATTTATTCAGAGGTCTCTTGGGAGTGGAAGCCTCCCCTTTAGATGAACATGTTTTTGCTTTAGTGGCCATAATGCAAGAAGTACAACTAGATAGGGTTTTTTGGTCTAACTAAGCAAGGTCTACGAATTTTGTGAGGGTTTGGCATGAATTATACAAATGAATAATTAAAAAAATCCCTTTTTATGAACACCAAACCTTTAACAACCAAATTAAGAAAAAACCCTAACAGACTGAAGCTTAAGAAAACACATCTTATCAATAATGCCAAAAGAAAAGCAATAATTGACTTACGGTTTTATCGCAGGTTGACAACTGGTTCCGACGTGAGATTTTTTTTGAGAAACCACATCATGAGCTCTTGGAGTGTATTGAGTGTACTTGTAATGCTGAATTATGATTTTGAGATTAATAATCATGTAATTCCTTACTTCAGTAGCTCAATGTCCTTTCAGTTATTAAGGCTCACTCACACAAACCAGAATGACTTGCTTTCCATTAACTAAGTTTTGAATACCGACCGTTGATTCTTTTAGCGAGTTGATTGATCCATGATCCAAATTTGATCAACTTATTTATGAAAGATCTGACTATGCACAACCGCAATATTTTCCAAATGTCGGGAGGCCACATGGAGACAATTGATCGTAGTATGCGGGATCCACCATCTCTTTATCTTTTAGCCATGATCCATGTGTTTGTCTTCCCTTTCCCCCATGAGCCATAAATCTCATGCAACTTTTATCAACGGGAAGACAACAAGCAACTGAGATTAGATCTTGTGGCCTCATCGTACATAATGTTTTGCTAGCCTCAATTTTGTTCTTCATATAGCATCAATGGCTCAGATCAAAAGATCTTTAGGCACATGTAATATATGCACATTAGTAACACACATGTTACTTCCCACTTCCTCAAGGTTAAACCACGTGACAGATGCCTGCTTCCCCATTGGGAAATCGACAAGAAGGATGGGGCCCACATGGGTCAGAGGGGAATGATCCAGATGCGGCCACCTCAATTATCTCCCATAGTTGATCTATCTTTACCGACCATCTGCACACCTTTTCAATGATGTATGGTCCACCAATCATCAGGGACACATGTCCTTCACCCATGAGCCTGTGTGAATAAAATAATTCAAGACAAAATGGAATGGGCAAGCGGGCAACAACTCAGATTCTCTTCATTAATCACACGACATTTAGGGGCTCCTGCACCTACACATGTCAAAAAATGTTAACCCTAAAAGGGACCCAACTAGGGCGATGAGGCCACAGTAACAACACATAGGACTTAATATTTTATTAGTGGGAAATGTTTAGCTCGACTTAGGATAATCTCAGAATAATAATCCAATAGGATTAACTAGTAAAACAAGACTAGGGGACCGGTTACCCACGGGTTTCGATGTCGAAAGTCATGAATTAAAGGATAGATAACCAACATAAGGAATCAAACGAGAAATAAAATAAAAGCCAAGAATATAGACTCCAAGGGTTTTTTCAAATAAGACCGAAGTAACCCTAAAACCCTTTATATCAGTAAGAGATAAAAAACCCACAATTCCCTAAACTCATCAAGATTTTGGAGATGGTACAAAATTTTCAGGGGTTCCATCATTGGGTTCGCTGGTTTTCCTTCAAGACTAATTCACCAACATTGAACTAATGAGGACAAACCTTCTTGGTGTAGTTCCTCCTAAGATGATGCTGATATGCTTGAAGGTAATTGTAGGCCTTGATACATTTTTCATCCAAGAGTTCAAGCTGACTTAAGAGTGCAACTCGAGCCTTTTCATCATTGATGAGATTCTTCAGAGAGATTCAAAGTGACGAGATCTTGACTTCGATTGGAAATGGGGTGTCAACACCATATACAAGAGAGTATGGGGTGGCACCGGTGGGAATGTGCATGGATGTATGGTATGCCCAAACAGAGAGATGGGGATGGAGGTGTCAGTCTCGACCAGTATTATTGACCACATTTTTTGAGGATTTTGATCAAAGTTTTGTTGGTTGCCTCCACTTGACCATTACCTTGTGGGTAATAGGGAATGGACCATCAATGTTGGATATGATAAGTTTCACAAAGGTGATTCATAAACTGATTTTTGAAGGGATTTCCATTGTCGGTGATGATGGTGGAAGGGATTCCACATCTACAGAGAGTTTGGAAGAGGATGAATTTGGATATCTAAATACCCATGATTTGAGAGAGCGGAATTTCTTCCACCCACTTGGTAAAGTATTCAGTGGATGTGATAATGAAAGTATGGACATTAGAGGATGGAGGGTAAATCTTGTTGATCAAGTCAAAACCTCATTGAGGAAAAGGCCATGGTGCTATGATAGGCTACAAGTCTTGTGATAGAGCATGGATTAAGTCTGTATGTTGCTGACAGGGAAGAAATTTATTCACAAACTCACAAGCATAGTGTTCCATAGTGGGCCAATAGTATCTTGCTCTTAGAATCCTTTTTGCTAAGGCCATGCCATTAGAATGCGACCCACATACACCACTATGCATGCCATTTAATGCGATACAAGATTCTGATTCATTGAGACATAAAAGGAGCATACCATCATACCTGCGATAATAAAGTGTATCTACCATAATCATGTATCAGGATGAGTGTTGGATAAATTATTTTCGTTGGTTGCAGGTAAGGTTAGGTGGGAGGATGTTGTTGTGGAGGTAGGTATAAATTTCATGGTACCAAGGTGAATCGAGACCTATGATATCACACACCATCTCATTATCAGGGACATCATATGTTGGGATTAGTAGTTGCTCGACAAGAAATTCACAGTCCATTCAATCTTTGGGCATGTCAATAAGGGAACCAATCGTAGCCATTGCATCTGCTACCTTGTTCTAGACTCTAGGAATCTATTCAAATTGGATGTGGGTGAAGTAATTTTTAAAGTCATCCACCATGCATTTGTATGGAAAAATCTTATCATCTTTTGTCTGAAACTCATCATTGAACTGTTTGATAATGAGTTGGGAATTTTCGAAGACTCGAAGATAGGTGATGTTCCATTAGATGGAAATTTTGAGGTCAGTAATTATAGCTTCCTACTCATCAATATTTTTGGTGCATGGAAAGGATAGTCTGAATGAATTTGGGATATATTCACCTTGAGGAGGGACGGATAGAACACCTACACTAGCTCCATTATGCGTATATGACCCATCAAAGTAGACCATCTATATATTTGTTTCTATGACTGTAAAGACCCCTTCATTAGGAAACTCAACTACTAATGGATAAACATTGACCAAAGGAGAATCGACCAACTGATGCTCTATCACCTATCCCTTGATTTCCTTTTGGTCCACATACTCTATATCGAACTCACAAAATAAAATAACCCACTTGGCCATGCGACTAGTCAAAGAAGTTCTGGATAATAGGTACTTAAGTGGGTCCACTTTTGATATTAGCTTGATGGGATGACTGAGCATGTAATGATGCAAATTTTGTGAACCGAAGACCACTGCAAAATAATATTTTTCCATGGGAGAATAGTTGAGCTCATAATCCCAAAGTGTTTGGCTAATGTAATAGATATCACATTCCTTGGATAACTCATCATGCTATGCTAGTAATGCCCCCAGTGTAACAAATGTAGCTGAGATGTATAATAAGAGTGGTTTTCCTAGAATGGGAGGCATTAGAATAGGTGGGTGAGCTATTTACTCCTTAATCTTGTCGAATCCTTGTTGGCACTCTGAATCCCACTTGAAAGTGATGTCTTTAGGTAGTAGATGGGTGAATTATTGACAATTTTCAACAAGCTGGGCTATGAAGCATTCGATGGATAGTAAATTTCCTTGAAGGCTCCTTAATTGCTTGAGATTATGTGGTAGGGGCATTTCCATTATTGCTTTGAATTTTGGCTAGATCTACTTCAATACCCCTTCTAGAGACTATGAAGCCCAATATCTTTCTAGATGTGACACCAAACACACACTTCTTTAGATTCATACACAACTTGTAGTGCTCTAACTGCTCAAAGATTTTCTTCAAGATTATGGGATGCTCTTCTCTGGTCTTGGAATTTCCCAATAAGTCATCAACATAATCTTCCATGATGATATGGATGAGGTCATGAAAGATAACAATCATAGCATGTTGATAAGTTACCCCCACATTTTTAAGACCAAAGGATATGCCATTATAGTAGAAGGTGCCCCAAGGGGTAGTGAAGGTAGTCTTATGTTTATCTTCTGGTGTGATTCTAATTTGGTTGTAGCTGGAAAATCCATCCATGAGGGATAACATCTCACGCCTTGTTGTAAGATCCACTAGCATATCAATGTTTAGAAGAGGAAAATCATCCTTCATGCAAGCTTTATTAAGATCTTGAAAATTTGTACAAATTATGATATTCCTATTTGGTTTGGAAATCGACACTATGTTGGATATCCAATAAGAATAGTCAATCAATCTTATGAACCCAACCTCTAATAGTTTCTCCAATTCTTTCTTGATGAGCAAAGCCACTTGTGGATGCATTTTTCTCAACTTCTATTTAATAGGTTTGGCATCCAGATGAATGACCAAATGGTGTAAAAATAGTGCGGGATCTAATCCTGGCCTATCTAAATAGGTCCATGCAAAGTTGACAATTCCTTCCTTGAGAAAGATGACAATGGTGGAATGCTTTTGCTCTGACAATGATTTGGCTACTTAAGTGATTTTGGGGTCTTCTTCCATTCCCAAATTTACCTCTTGTGTCTCTTTGACCAGGATGGAAGATCATTCAAACAAGTGAGATTCTATAAGAGGAAGATGAACATCCCCATCCTCTAGAACCTCATTGAGGTTTTCACTGTCGGATACACCCTTTGTTTTTACTTTTGATGAGTCAGGAAGTGCCTCAGAGAGGTTTTCACTAGACGAACCTTTTTTATTTTGTTTCATTCTATTTTTGCAACTGAGGTGTTCATCTTCCCCCAATCCCATTAGATGCATGTAAGTGTCCATTGAAGGATAGGTTTCAATAGGTGTGCTACCTTGTAGGTCCTAGTCAATCACGTCGGGGTGGCAGAGACAAAGGCTGATGATACAGATTGATGTGGAATCAAAGAGGGATGGGCGATCTGTATCATCATATAAGAGTATGATGGTTTCTTCTTTAGGTATGTCCTTGAGGAAACCGTCATCCGTATTGAAATTATTCAAGGTACCATAGGATGATGCATGACCCTTCTATTTTCTGTCATAACCTATGCCCACACATATTGGTCACATAGGTGTCTCAATAGGCTGTAGTCTTCCTTGCTCTTCTACACCAAGACCTCCCCCTTGATAATTGTATTTTTTTGCCAACCTTGATGCGTGGGGATAGACTTCCTAGAAATATTCTACAAGGGGAGGTGATGGCTTTGGTTCCTCTCTGTAGACCCATTGCATAATCTCATCTTCCATTTTATCTTTAAGTGTACCCAAATCTCAAAATGTTGTCAAACCCATATTCTTAGAGGTGAGGGTTTTAGTATTTTCCTCTTCCTTTGATTTTAATTGAGAAGGTTTCCCATACATATGGGGAGAAGGTGGCATTGTCGCCACATTGAGTGCAGTACACATTTCATATTATCCGCAACCCTTATCAATGATCTCGACTTTGGTGATGGTGGATTCAAATGTGGTGGATTAGGTGGATGTTGTGTTGGATGATGGATTGTGAGATGGATTGGAGAATGATGCTTGAGGTTCTCCTACTTCAAATCTTGTGCAATATTGTGAGTGAGGGAAAGAGGCTTGAAGAGCATGACAATATTCAAAGGGTTGAGGATCAACATGAATGATTACCTCCATCCCATTGTAAGGAAATTTTAGGCACTGATGGTAAGTGGAGGGAATGGCTTGCATGGAATGAATCCATGGGCGACTGAGGAGAAATTTATATGGGAGGTCTAGATCAAGGACATGGCATGTGGTTTATTGCATAACGGGGCCATCCTAAATAGTAAGACAAATAATGCCTTCAGAATCCCTTTCTACATTATCATACGATTTGATGATGATAACCTGATTGTTCAAGTCAACTTGAGTATACCCTAGCTTTTTTATGAAATTTAACGTGCAAAGGTTGAGGGAAAAGCCATTATCTACTAGGACCCTTTTTACTTTATGGTAGGCCACAAGGACTTTGATGTGGAGTGGACAGTTATGGTTTGAATCGAGTGATGACATATAATTATGACTAAATCCTAGCTAATATGTGGATGATAGATGTCCTAATAAGGCTAGAAATTGAGTATGATCTATATCATTAGACATGTGGGTATCCTGGAGAGCTTTGGTGAGGATTTCTTGATGGACGGGAGAAGACTTAAGAAAATACAAAATGTTTATTTGAGCAGAAGTCTTTCCAAGATGATCAAGAATGTTATATTGGGAGCTCATAGGAGTTAGCTGGGATGACATGGAAGGTTCAGGAACATATATGTGGGTGTGATGCATAGTAAAAACACATTATGAGTCTTTACCTTTAACACAGATGATGGAAATGCGTGGCTCTACCTGGCTGATGCAAATAACTATGCCATCATAGTTATAGGGTACATTCTTATAGCTAATATTGTTAGTGTTGTTATCTTGGTTGTTGTTATTGGTAGGCCCATGATTAGCATTGGAAGTGCTGGGACCTTGATTGTGCTTGGGGAAAGTGTTTTAATATATTTGCAGTTGAGCTTTGGATGATGTCACTTGATTCACATCTACTACTATATCACCTCGATCTATAAGATCTTGGATATATGTTTTAAGACCTTGACACTTATTAGTGGAATGGACCTTGATTTTGTGGAAGTCACAATACTTGTTTTCCCTATACTAGACAGGCTTTGGTTTGGACTCGTCAAAAGGATTTTTCACAGGATAGATGATTAGATAGCTCGCTTGAAGCAACCTATTGAAATCAACGCTTAAGGATTATCCCAAAGGAGTGAATGAACATTTATTGTTCCCTTGATTTTTTTGATTGGACTGTTGGGGTGGATGAGGTGCACCATGAGACACATATATGACGTTGGGAGCCAATTTTTGATTCAGGGCATATTGTGATCTTTGTGAGGTGTTGGATACTTGGACATGCTTGGTATCAATGACACCATCATTTACATCATTCATATTCTTATTCCAATAGTGAGACCTATCTCCAGTTGAATTGTCCTTATCTGAGTGGAATATTTTTACTTGTCCCTGAGCAATGAGGGCCCTCTGAATGATGGTGCCCTTTTCAATGACTTTTGAAAAGGTGGTAACATAGTGAAGATTAAGATTATGCACCATGTCAGGATGGTAATTTTTAATGAATATGGTCACCATGTCCTTCTCATTGAGATGGGATTTTAGTTGACTAGCTAGGGAACACCATCTTTGTAGATAGCTTATGAAGGTTTCTCTCTCACATTATTTTTCTTTCAACAAATCTTAGGTATCTATGTCCTCCAAGTTGAAGGAGAAGTGTGCAACAATGTTTTTTGATAGATCTATGAAAGAAGATATTGAACCCTTTTGAAGACCCATGAACCAGTCTAGAGCTATCCCTGTCAAACTTCTAGGGAATAATCATAGGAGATAATTATCATTATGTAGGACTTCTTGGAAATTTGTGTAAAATTATTGCAAGTGGGTTCTTGGGTCACCCTTTCCTTTGTATTTATCAAACTTTGGCATTTTAAAGTTCTTAGGAAAGGAGACAAGCGAGATGGAGGGATCAAATGAATAGGGACAAATTTTTCTCAAATTTAAAGGACTTGTTGGATGTCCTTGCTTGTAAATCCTTCAACATAGCTTTAACCTCTTCCCACTCCTTATTGACAAGTGCCAGATGAGTAGGATTAATTAGATACTGATAGGATGAGGATGTAGTTAGAATGGTGTTATCGTGTGGTGGTGGAAGTGGACACAAAGGACTTTACTGATATTGATTGGGATATGTTGATGGAGGGTTAGTGTAATTTGGTTGATATGACGATGGGGCTTGATAATATGAAGAGGAGGCACCCTAATGATATGATGGTGATTACTGATAATAATGCAGATAGGATTGATAGTTGTAGATGGGTTGTTGTTGGGAAGCATATGGGGGTTGTTGTGGAGTAGATTGTTGATAATAGGGATATTGTTGCGATTGTTGGAGATTGGTGTAAGATGGCCGCTGCTGAGATTGTTGTGCATAGGATGATTACTACTAAGATGGTTGTGGAGTGTAGTAGTAATAATTAGGATTGGGATTGGATGTAGTGGCTTATAGATGATAAGTTCTTTGAGGATGATATAGGTATTGGGAAGTAGGGTTACTGGGGATTTGTTGAGAAGATGGTTGGGAATGTGTTAGGATTTGTGAATGTTGAGGGGGTTGTTGGTAATATGGTGGTTGCTGGTGAGGAGGTTGGGATGGAATTTGAGGTTGCTAAGGGATGACCTGGGATTGGTGAGGAGGTTGGGAGGGAGTTCCTCGAGGTTGATGTGGAGGTTGTTGTTGATGTTGCTACGAGATTTAACCTTGTTGGAGATTACCTTTCTACTAATGTGGGGGTTGAGATGGATTACCTTGAGCTTGATGCAAGGGTAGTTGTTGAGGCTGTGATGAGGTAGTAGTGTGAAGCAGGGGTTTCGACAGGGTTTGTTGTGGTGGAAGATTGATTTGAGGTGGTAGTTGGGATGTAAATGGAGGTGGCAGTAAGTTAGACGTGGGCGTAGGACCAGGAGGTGGTGGTGGTGCAACAAAAGGATTATAAGTAGCTTCCCCAGTATTCCCTAGAAGTGGACTTGGTTGGTTTGGTGGAAGAGGTGGTGTGGATGATATGGGGATTGAACCTTGTGGGATGTTCATGCCTTGCGGATTGGGAGGACCTTGAGGCATACTGAGACTAAGAGGGTTGTTAGGATCGAGGCCTTGAGGATTTTTAAGATCAGGTGATGCACCCATAACTAAAATTGGAACCCAAGGGGGTGGTATAAGAGGTGTCACCTGATAAAGAACAATGTTGCCAAATCTAGGCTAATACCAACCCTCTTGGGGTCGATCTTGGGGGATGTATGAATTGCCAGGGTCATTTTGATAATTTTGAGGATCTTGCGGCAAAGGAGGTGTGATGTTGAAATATTTGGATAGGTCAAATTCTGGTGGTGGTTTGATACCTTTCATGATTAAGTTGGCAAAGATCTTGTCCCCACGCTCATCTAGAAGACAATACGTGATTTGTAAATTGGTGGGATTACTTAGGTATTCGTCAACTGTAAGCTCAAGTTGATTAACCATGATTTTTCCAGGAGGAGATTGAGTGTGGACCTCAGTGTTAGATTGCGATGAGCGATCATTGGTGGGTTGATCCTGGGGGATTTGAGGTTGAGCACCTTAAGGCTGTTATTGTTCCATGAGTTTCTTTGCTTGCGATCAGGTAATGGGCATGAAAATGAAAAACTGCTAGGTGGCTAGGATAACACTAAGCTCTAGGATGTACTTAAATAATGACCTAAATGATGACTAAAGGATTGGTTAGATTAGATGATCAATCGATGGAACAATTGATGGGATTGGATGGGATGATTTGGATAATTAATTTTATTGGATGATTGATAGGATCAGATGATTGATAGGATTGGATGATTGATAGGATCAGGTGATTGATAGGATTGGATTGATGAAATTGACCACTCTAAATTAGGTTCAAGGGCTTAACTTGATGATAATAGGATGATCACAACATATAATCCACCTCATGATGAGAAGGGATTGATAAGGCCATTGAGGATTACTGGCTTAGAACGAATAACAATCCCAAGCCAACATGGATGATGGTGATTAGAGTTAGTTACCTACCCCAATTGGATAGAAAACCCCTAAAATGAAGTCTAAAGAATTCAGATTGAGGAGACGATGATGGAAATGCAATATAGGTATGTCCTAAGATTCACCTATGTGATTGGATTGAGGATTTTATGACTTCTGAAAATGTAGACGTACTAAAATGATGATTACGAGTGGATGGATGATGATAATTTTTTTTGATCATGGAATCAAACTTAGGAAACAATAGGATTTCAGTGGTTAAGAGGGTTAAATCTTGGGAGTCTTTTATGAGAAGCACATACACCTTTGTGTCTAGCAAGTTCATCCCTCTAGGTGATGGGTTTTCCCATCTAAGGGCGAGAAAAATTGCCTCTGTGTTTGACAAGATTGTCGAGACACAGGATCATCCATATATTGAGATGCAAAAGAAATAAGTGGACATGAGATGCAAATTCACCTATCAAGGTATAAATATTTCCTATGTATTGACAATATTTTCTTTCTAAGACACATGATCACCTATATCTTCAAAAATTCAAAAGGAAACAAGCAAACCTGTTGGGGATACGAGATGGGTCTGTCATCATAGAACGAACGTCTAAGAAAGAAGTGCCTTAGTGATTTTCATTTTTATCACTTCAAAGACACAAACAACTATGCCATAAAGTGGAAACAAGAATAGTAAATCCCCCATTGATGCTCTGAGAAAAGTAAATGCTAAACAAAAGAGCAGATTCAACACAAGCATAGATTCAAGATACATAATCAAGCAACATGAAAGAAAAACATGGGGACACATAGATTTACATGGGGAAAAAATTTTCAGGTAAAAAACCCCACCCTCCAAAACACTCATCTCACTTCTATTATTAAGTAACAAAAGCGGTTACAATACAAACATAGAGCTATGCTCTTAAGGAGATTACATCTTGTCCATCTGGAGAAGGCAAGCAACACAAATACAAAATCTTCACACAATTACAATGTCTCTGAAGACATAGCATGTAGATTCCCTTCAGCTCCTCAGTTGACTATCTCAGCTAGCCTCATGGCCAGCCCAACCTCTAGGCATATCAGGTTCACATCTTAATAGATCTAAGAGTCAAAGTGTTTATAGTTAAAACCACTCGAACACTCTCAACCTCTCACTGTTATCACTCATATATTGATCTGACTGCACACAAGATTACATATAATCTCTTACCATGTGCCAACCTGTTCTGCCTATCCCAGCCTTCAACGGGACAGGCAGAATAGGTTGGCACACGGTAAGAGATTTTATGTAATCTCATGTGTAGTCAAATTGATATATGAGCGATAATAGTGAGAGGAGAGAATGTTCGAGAGGTTTTAACTGTGAACACTTAGACTCTCAGATCTGTTAAGATGTGAACTTGATATGCCTAGAGGCTGGGCTGGCCATGAGGCTGACTGAGATAGTCAACTGAGGAGCTGAAGGGAATCTACATGGTATGTCTTTGGAGACATTGTAACTATGTGAATATTCTGTATTTGTGTTGCTTGCCTTCTCCAGATGGACAAGATGTAATATCCTGAAGAGCATAGCTCTATGTTTGTATTGTAACCGCTTTTGTTACTGAATAATACAAGTGAGATGAGTGTTTTGGAGGGTGGGGTTTTTTACCTGAAAATGCTTTCCCACGTAAATCTGCATGTCCACATGTTTTTCTTTCATGTTGCTTGATTATGTATCTTGAATCTATGCTTGTGTTGAATCTGTTCTTTTTTTTAACATTTACTTTTCTTAGAGGATCAATTGGGGATTTACTATGCCTATTTCCGCTTTATGGCATAGTTGTTTGTGTCTTTGAAGTGATAAAAATGAAAATCACTAAGGTACTGTTGTCTTAGAAATCTATTCTATGATGACATACCCATCTCATATCTCTAACAAGTGGTATCAGAGTGTGTTAAGGGAGGTCAAGGCTTGATGATACCAACAAGTGGTGTCAAAGCCTTCTCTTGGTTACTGAAGTTCTGGGTATTTCTCCTGTGTTGATTTCTTAGCCTGACAAGCTTGAGGAAATATGGAGAAATCGATTGGTGTTTGATCCTTCAATGAGTGGAAGTTCTTGCTTCTTTGATTCAACACACAGGTTTGAAAGATGTTGGAGATAACTGGAGTTGATCATATTGTTGCAATATGGTATGAGGCTCCTGGCTCGCAACAAATGTTCCTGATGCAAAGGGCATGAGATGTGCTTGTGGTTGTGTTGCAGCAAAGCGTGGTTTCATACTGGGTGTCTATGTGAGAGGCATCCTGGCAATATGGAGTTGCTTGTGCTATTGTTCAGCCATGGATTATTGTGCTTGTGCTAGGTGTTTTGACTTAGCACTGAAGGCGATTTGTTTGTTGCTCTGTTTGCATGGAGGCTATGAAGTTGATCCTGGTGGATTGCAACTTCTGTATAGCCTGGCTTTCTCGTATGATTGTGTATGATTGAGGTTTTGGAACTGGTATGAAATGGACCTGCTATTCCTGATTACCCATTTCTTGCACTCGCATGGTTCAAATTCATGTCTTTGGCTCTGATGGTTTTGTGTAGATTTTCCTAAAAAGTCTATGATGCATTTTCATGTTTCTTTTCATTGTTCTGGTTAACCATGCTAGTTATGTGCAGACTCTTGGGTTGTCCAGATGAGTAGTGAATATGGAGGTGTGTGGGTATTTTATAAACACTGTGGTTTTGTAGGTTTTACATGGTCAAGAAAAACTTGTGGTGTGTGGAGCTGTTGTTCAGCTATTTTCTAGACCCTGGCTTCTGGGGTGTGACTGGATGAGATAGTTGCAGTTCAACATGGTTTGAGGAGGTGTGATGTCTTCTCTGCATGAGAGTGTTGGTATGTGTTTTTCATTCAACATTCTTGTGGTGTTTCCTGTTGGTTTCGTAAAATATGGTGCTTTTGTTGTGGACGTGATTGGAAAATCAAATATGTTGCTAATCTAGTGTTTGAGTTAAGTTGTCTATGTGGGTTGTTCCCTTTGATTATCTCAGTTTTGCAATTTCCAGTGTGATGATAGATTTGCAGGTTTTTCATTGAAGTGGATCTACGAGTTGTGCATTTTTGTGGGTTGTCTTTACCTACATTTTTTTCGTGAGCCAACTCGGAAGTGGACTATCATTATCCATGAGATTGCTTCTATGATGGTGCAGATTTGTTAGTTGACCTTGTCTGTGGTCACTTGTGTATTGGCGTGGCTGTTTTGAGATGAGAGGATGGACAATGTTGGAGCACCTGAATAGTTAGTGATGGGGACCTACAACATGTAAATAATGATTTCATAGAGAGCTTGTTACACTGGCTAGTGTAAGCTTTGATAGTGATGGTGTGGTCGGTCATGATGCTTGGAAAGCTCAGTGTCATGGTTCAGTGGGAGTTTTAGCAGTGACTGTGGATTCATCATTTGTTGGTGAATGATCTTCTTTGGTGTTGCAGATGCTTCTTGAAGACTCTTAGATCCTGTTGTTGCAGAAGAGTTCTTTCACATCTTCACAGTCACTATTTGAAGATGTGCAACATCTTGGAGCCATGGAGGACATTGGTAGTTTTTTGACTAAGATGTTGGTGATGTTGGTTTAGAGTTTTTTTGCTTTATGTCATGATTTACTCTTACTTAGAGTTTTGGCATGTTGCTTTGCTCTCAAGACCATAACTTTTTCACCTCAAGCATGGTATCTCCTAAGGGGGATGTGTAGATCATGGTGTCATGATAAGTTCTTGTTCCTAAGTTTGGAGCTTTGACAGTGGTCTGGGGTTTTCTCTGTGTTTTGAGTACTTTGGTCATATGTTGGAGGACTTCATGTTTATTGCAGTAATGCAGATTGGAGTTAGCATGAGATGATAGGTTGCTGGTGCTCATGGATCCATGGAGAATAAGGTGAGGCTGGAATTCTTTTGAGAATGTTGCTGTTACAACTGAAAGTTCGAGTTGCATGCACCTTGGTTGAATGCGAGTTCAACAGAGACCATGAAGGAGAATGCTTTTGGGTAAGTCATGGTGGCTTGTATATCTTGGAGGAGCATCCTTTCTTTTCTTCTTGGTATGCTCGGTAGTGGTGTCTCTTCGATAGGTATTTGCCCATTATAGCTTTCAGATATGTGTTATGCTTGCTTTCATGATATGAATCTTGAGTTGTTTTAAGATTCTGGAGGTTTCATAATGAAAGGTGAACAACATAGTATATCTCCTTGTGTTTTTTGAGGATTGGTAGGAAATGTTTATATGGGTTAGTCTGATCTTATTTGAGGTGCTTACATCCATAGATATGTTGGATGTTGTTTTGAATTTGTCAAGTGGGAGATTGTTGGAAATTTATGCCTCATCTTCCTGTCTTGGACATCTATTTTTCCTTAGAGCCCTGTTTCTGGCCTTTACCACCATACCATTGCAAGCTTTCCTTGGTGGCATGGTTGTGTGGTTTACCGCTTTACCGCGGGCCACCTTGCTTGGTTTGACGATTGGGCGGTGTTACCACCTTATCGTGATAGTATTCTTCTAGATTGGCGGTGGCATGGTGAGTGGCGACAATTGGCGTGGTGGTTACCATCATACCACAAGGTTCCCTTGGAGGTGGCAAGGTAGTGTGGTTGGCAGTGCATTAGCGGAGCAAGGCCTTACTGCCTTACTGTGGTGGTTGCTCGTTGGTGGCATGGTGGCATGGTTGAAGGGTGGTGGACTGGTGACGGTTACCGCCTTACCATGGGCAGTGCTCGGGGAAGCCATGGTGGCTACGGTGCATGCCTAGTGGTCAACGTTAGTGGTTACCGCCTTACCGTGGGCAGTGAGAAGTCTCATCGCGGTGGGCACAGTAAGACCATTGGCGATCTGCCTGGCAGTCACTGCCCTATTGTGGGGTGGCCTATCAGCCCCCGCGTTAGCATGGTTGGCCATTAGCGGTCTTGTTATGCCTTGCATAACCACCCCATCTTTTGCCTTGGTCAAAATGGGTCCCCCTTGTTCTTTATCCTTGGTTGTTTTTCAAATAAAGTTTGGAGTTGTTTGCTGCCAACACTTTGTTTGTTTTGGTTTAGTCTGTTGGAAGCGGAACCAGAACTGAATTGGGTTCTGAAAGTCCTTTTAAAACTTGTTTTTTTTTCCCATCCTGACGGTCTTTGTTTTGGTCTTTTGTTTTGTCTTCAGTGGACCTAGAGCCAGAGGGGGTGTTAATATGGTCTTTATCGAAAATTGCAAAATCATAATCGATTCCGCCCCCGCCTCCACTATTTCGACTTTTGGTTTTAGTCTAGGTCTTTGTGTTTAGTTTTATTATGTCGGTCTTTTGCTTTACTTTTTGTGTTTGGTTTTGTTTTGTGTTTAGTTGGCGGACCCGGAATTGGAATTGGAATGAAGTTTGGAAATTTCTTAAAGTTTCGAATCAGTTTCCATTTCAGTTCCACCCCCACCATTTTTCTTGATCGTTGACTTTTTGACTGAAGTCACACTATTGTGAAGTGTTGGTTCTCTTTCAATTTTGACTCCACTTTAAACTGCATTCAATGCATTAATGACAGCTGCTCGTATAGGTAGAAATCCTCATTTTTACCTTCATTAAGGATTAAACTAATCAATATTATTATTGTTAAGAGATTAAAGAGCACGAAAGAGCAAAGGCGGAGTTCATTTGAGCAAATTGATTGAAGGAAGAGAAGGTTATTGCTTGTGAATCAGTTCAGAAGGTTAGCAGGGTTCGGTTGTTCGAGGTAGGGTTTCTTATCATTATTGTTCTTCGTTTATTTACTGTAGTGTTTTTTTTATATGTTTGCCTGTGCTTTGAATC
>CM021106.1:157613153-157680703 GCA_007115665.2 Sequoiadendron giganteum | reverse complement strand
CGAGACCCATCATGCCATTGTTTCCAGAATGCAATGCTCCCAAAGCTAAAGCCCCTTCCACTAGTGCATGTATGACTCCTCCCCAATCTATGTAATCTATCCTGGAAGTGCTCCAAACACGACCCCATTGGTAGCTCTCGTGATTGCTCTTGTGCCTAATCCCATGGTTGCTGAGATGAACAAGATGAGAGAACAGATGAGGGCTATGACTAATGAGTTGACTACTTTGAAGCGGCAACAATACAGCTATCAAAAACTGACATACCAAAATTACCAAGGCGAAAAGCCTCCGTACCAATCAAATCAGTGGTGAGATAGGTCACGAGGGAAGACCTCAGCTCAGCCAAATAACCAGATGGTTCTAGTAACCCTGTTGATGCAGACTGTTCATCCTAATTCGAACAAAGAGCTGGTAGTGGCACAAAACAATTTGGTTGAAGACACTAACTCATGGTGTTTTCCTTGCAATGATGCACATATGCTGCAAAACTATCCGCGGGGAAATTTGCAACAACAAATCGCAAATCAATGTAGCCAAGGCAACGCATCCATTTTCGGTAACACACCATATGCCTCTAAAAAAATGAACAATGTTGTAATTGCAACTCAAATGCAAGGGATGTCCATTCAGCAAGAGTCGGAAATTGTTCCAAACCAAGCTCTCTTTTCTTGGATGGAAGGAGAAAAGTCAGCATTTCCAAATGACATCCCTATGGATAAAGTACCCCGAGTGTAATCTGACTACAACATGCATTCAAAGCGTAGATTCACCAGAGAGTTCACAACCTTACCTACTAATGCGTCAGCACCATTGGCGCCTAGCCCTATAGTAGGCCTATTGTCGATCCCACCACAGTCAGAAATGACTATTCTTGGCCCTCCGAACCCACTTCCTCCAAAGGCAATGACCCCTACAGTCACCCCTGCTATTGTCAAACAACCAGATGCACCAGCTGTCAGGATTGTGCCGACTGTCAAACCTAAGGAGCAAGCCACTACAACTTACCAATCACGAGCGCAATTCAACGTGGTGGAACAACTGAAGAAGTCATCTGCCAATGCTTCTTTATGGGACATCCTAGCTATTCCAAAGCAGAAGGTGCTGCCACAAAAGGTGTTGTTAGTAGAGGAGAATTCTAAATTTCCTACTCAACCAAATGAGGAGAAGATATCCAGGCCCGAAATGGATAGAGTGCTAACAATTCAACCGGAGGAGAAGCTCGAGTCAGTAAAGGAAAGTAAGCCTAAACCTAATCCTTTCTTTCTAACACTAATTATTGGTGAGAAAATACTACACAACTATATGATTGACTCTAGAGCTAGCACCACTGTCATGCCCCTAAGTCACAAGATTCGAATTCGAATTCGAATTCGGCAACATTGAAATTCGATGAAATTCGACGAGAAAAAAATTTGAAAAATAAAAAATTCGGATTAAATTCGCCTATATAATTTTGATTTTTTAAAAATATAAAATATAAATAATAAATTTAAAATAAGTAACAAATAATAATATTAATATACTAATATGTTTAAATGTATTAATATATCTAAAAAATAAAGAATACAAATAATAGTAATAAAGAATACTAATTGTTTAAATATATTTTTCTAATATGTTTAAATATATTAATAAAGCCAATTAATTAAGTTTAATAAAATAATAAATAATAAATTTATTCTATTTAAAAAACATATCAGTAATAAAAGAAATAAAAATAATAATAAATTTAAATATATTAAATATTAATTTTTAATATAAATAAAATAACTATTTTATTTTAAAAAAACATATTATTAATAAGAAAATAAAAATAATAGTAAAATTAAATATATTAAATATTATTTTTTAATATAAATAAAACAATAAAATCATATAATATTTTTTAATATAAATAAAACAATAAAATCATATAATATTAATCATTGTTTAAAACTTTGAAATTTTATAAAATAAAAAAATTAAAGAAAGCCCGAAAAAAAACCTAATATTATTTTATGAATGGCGGCCTATCTTTCACACAATGGAAACTCATCCAGCGAGGGGAGGCTCAATGACGAGATCAGCATAGAAGATCCGGTGTCGTGGGTGCGGCCGATGCGACGATGAAACCGTGACGGGATATCCAGCGAGGGGAGGCACAACCTGTTGCACACTAGTCGGCAATCACGAGCACCACAATCACACGACCCTTTGGCTTCAGCGTTTGACTTTGAATTCGAACGCCTGCAAACAGATAAAATTCCTGTTTTTGTGCCCCAAAAATCGTCTTCAGCAAACTCATTTGTATTTCGTGAGGGCACAACGTACATTTACAAGAAAAAATTTAAAAAAACCCCTAAAATGAACATTTCAATGGAAGTATAGTTTAATAAAATATTGATGCCCTGTTTCCGTACGAATGTTTGACGAATTAGAACGAATTTTATGCAGTTTCTTCAAATTCGCCGAATTTCGAATCTCAAGCCAAAATTATTTGAATCTTTGTGACTTGGATTCATGCCAAAACAAGTAGCTGATGCTTTGGGTCTAAAATATGAGCCTGTGAATAAAGGAGTCATGCAGCTTGATGAAAACAAGGTTGATACTGTCGGGGTAATCAAGGGATTGCCTATGACTCTGTTTGCCTGCCCTAGTATCACCATAACTCAGGATACTGTGCTAATTGATATTCCTCCTTTGTTTGGGATCTGTTTGTCCTGAGAGTTCACTGCAAAATGTAGGAGGATATCTGGCGCTAGACTGGTCACACTTGATTATGAGGACTAAGCATGGGGCTAAGATGAAACTATTTTTGAAAACTTTGCTTTCCGAACATGTTGCTGATGAAGCTTTGCTAAATTTTGAAGCAGCACACACTTCAATCTCTCAGAAAGAAAAGTACAATGTGGAATTTCTTGAAGAAGAGGAGGCTACTAGCTCCCTGACAGAGGACGAAGAGAACTTGTTGAAATAATTTATTGATAGAGACCCTTTCGAGAATTACCATGCAACTGGCCTCAGAACCTATGTTATACATGAAGAAGGGAAAATCATGCCCAAATTTACTAAAGAACCTGAGGATGAAGAAACTTCAGAAATATGGACGTTATACTTTGATGGCGCCAGATGTAGAGTCGAAGCTGGAGCATGGATTTGTTTGATATCCCCGACCGATGAAAAGACTTTGAGGTCTTACCGCTTCTAGTTTGCATGTTCAAACAATGAAGCTGAATATGAAGGTCTCATCCATGGTTTAAACTTTGCAGAGCAAATGGGTGCAAAGCAGATAAGTGTCTTCGGAGATTCAGAGTTGGTGGTCAACCAAATCTGTAGAACTTTGGCCGTAAAGAATATCCACATGCGATCTTATAGACATAGGGTCTGGGATTTGATTGACAAATTTGAGGCATTCAATATTCAGGCTATTCCAAGGGAGATGAATTTCGAGGCCGACAGGATGGCAACTATTGGGGCCTAGTTCGAGCCGGCCTCCGAATTATTGAAAAATAAACATGTGGTGAAGGTAATTGTAAGACCCACAGTCCCAGATAACAATCAAGATTGACAAGTATTTGATAGCGATGCTCATATTACATCATTCTTCCAGTCATTTGGAGAATTCACCAATCAGTTGCAACCGAAGATCGCCGAAGCTTACGAAGATCAAATCATCCAGCTGAAATCCAACAAGCTCTCGAAGGGGCTAGTCACTTTGGAAAGCGTGTTCGATTTTGATGATGCAATGAGAGACAAAAGGAAGCTTGTGGATGATAATGGTGATTATACCAATTTGCATATCGGGGAAGATAGGAAGCTCAAAGTTGGGAAAGAAGTGTCACAAAAGAATAAAGATAGACTAAGACACTTCTGCGATGAATACCCGAGTGTAGTTGCCTGGTCATATGATGATCTTAAAAGATATGATCCTGGGATCATCGAGCATACAATTGAGCTGACGGAAGGAGCAAAGCCAGTTCATCAAAAACAAAGACCTGTGAACCAAAAGATAGAATCTCTAATGTCACAGGAGCTGAACAAGTTGATCGCATCCCGGGTAGTGTTTCTGATCAAACACAACACTTGGGTGTCAAACCTGGTGCTAGTCCGAAAGAAAAATGGGGATATACGCATGTGCGTAGACTTCCGAGACTTAAATAGAGCATCCTTAAATGATCATTACCCCCTACCTTCAATGGAGGTAATTCTGTAGACTGTAGCTGGCTCCGAAATGTTTTCAATGTTGGATGGTTTGTTGGGCTACAACCAGATTTGGGTAAAAGAAGAGGACCAATACAAAACAACATTCACCACAAAGTGGGGAACGTATGCATATGCTAAAATTCCTTTCGGGCTCTCAAATTTCAGAGCCACTTTTCAGTGGGCCATGGATATTGCCTTTAAGGATTTGATCCACAAGATTATACTCATCTATCTGGATGACTTAACAGTATTCTCAAAAATTGCTGATGATCATTTTGATCATTTGGAGCTCAGTTTCCAGAAATGCTAGGAATTCGGGATTTCTTTGAATCCGAAGAAATGCGTGTTCGGAGTTCCCCAAGGGAAGCTATTGGGATATGCCATCTCTAAGGAGGGGATTGCTATTGATCCATAAAGAGTTGATGCAATCTAGGAACTTCCGTTACCTGTTAACAAAAAGGGTGTGCAGTCTTTCCTGGGTAAGGTCAACTTTATTAGCCGATTTATTGTAGATTTTGCAGGCATTGTTCATCGTATTATCTTAATGCTCAAGAAGGATCAAATTTTCAAATGGATGACGAAATCCAGAAAAGCTTTCGAGCTTGTAAATGAGGCTATTTCTTCCGCCCCTGTGTTGGTTAACCCGAACCTATGAAAAGATTTTATTATGTATGTTTTTGGTGGTGGAAATAGTATTGCCACGGTGCTTATGCAGAAGGATGATGAAGATACAAGGGAGTCCCTTGTTTCTTTCTACTCACAAATTTTGAAAGAGTACGAAGTAAAGTATAACTTTGTAGAAAAGTAGGCCTTTGCCATTGTTAAGGGGCTTAAGAATTTCTGACATTTGATATCATATAATAAGGTGATTGTTTGCGTACCGCATCCTAGTGTGCGAGAATATATCATGGAGGGAGAAATCACTGAGAAGAGAGCTAATTGGATCACCAAGATCCTAGAATACGACATTGAAGTCAGACCTGTCAAGACCATCAAGGGAAAAGGACTGTTTGAGTATATCATTGAAAACAGTGAAATAATGACAAAGCTTGGAGCTCCAGAACCTGTGTTAATAAACGAAGAGAATTCTCAGAGCAACTAGCTTGATGACAAAATAAATTTAATGCAGACAGGAAGGTATCCGATTGATCTCCCATCCTTTAAAAGGCGTTTCTATCGCCTACAAAATACCAATTATCTTCTTTTGGAGGGTGTCCTATTTAAAATAAATTTTAACGACATCTTGCTAAGATGTGTCAATGAGGAGCAAGCGCAGAAGATATTAGATCAATACCATAATAGTCCTGCTAGAGGACATTTTTCTACAAGAACCACAATAATTAAAATTATATGTGCTGGTATTTTTGGCCAACACTTTTTAATGATGTGTTTTCATTAATTAAGTCTTGCAAAGAATGTCAGTTTTATGTCGAAAAGAGACAAAATGCCGCTATTCCTTTAAGGCCTATAGTGGTAGAAGAACCTTTTGCTCAATGGGGTTTAGATTTCATTGAGATGATTAATCCTTTCTCTTCAGCTAGCCATAGATGGATACTAATAGCAACTAACTATTTTACCAGGTGGGCAGAAGCAGTGCCATTAAAAAATGCAACTGAATTGGAGGTTGTCAACTTCTTTGAGGAGCTAGTGGCCAGATTTGGCCCGCCTAAAAAAATCATCTCTGACAATGCTAAGGTTTTTCTCGACTCAAAGATGAGCCAGTTCACACTAAAATATGAAGTGTTCCTGAAGACTTCCTCTAACTACTATCCCTAGGGAAATGGTCTCGCGGAGTTTACTAACAAAAACCTTATTAGATTGATAAAAAATATAGGCTCAGAACATCAAAAAGAGTTGCATAGGAACCTCCAGACAACGCTCTGGGAAGATCGAATTACGCCCAAGTAGATACCAAAGACATCTCCTTATGAGATGGTGTATGGGAAGGAGGCATTGCTGCCTATTGCCACAAAAATTATTGCCCTACAATTTCTCAAGTCCTTGGAAATTGAACAAAATAGAGCGATGGAGGTGCGATTTTCTGAGTTTCTCGAGGTGCAAGAGAAAAAAGAACACACCCTGGAAGCAATGAATAGCCGCCAATAGGTGGTAAAGAAATGGTTCGACAACAAGGCTTCTGATCAAGGGTTACAATGTAGAGATTTGGTTCTTAAATTCAATGAGCGCGGAGCAAAGCCCAAACAACATAGTAAATTTGACAGTCTCTGGAAAGGGCCATTCAAGATTTACCAGTGTAAGCAGTTCAACTCTTTCGAGTTGGAAGATATGGAAGGTATCACCCTGAGTATTCCAGTCAATGGAATACATCTTAAAATATTTTATTGATTCTGCCTTGTGATGTTTTTGTACATTTGTATATATGTATTTACTCTCCCCTGCTTTAAGTTTTGGATCCTCTCAGTGCAAGAAATGAAGCAATCATAACGACAATGGTGCAAAAACATAAAGGAAAAATATTGTGAATGGGCTAAGTTCTCTGAAAAGGAAATATATTATATTCATAATAGTAAAAAATTTACAATATATTTGGGGCCGGAGGCCTTGTATTTATATTTACATTGGTCCATTGTAGAGCGGAGCTTAAAACATAGAAAAGCAAAATTTGTAATCATCTTTGTTCTCAAGATATCAGTTGGAAGGACCAGCAATCATGGCAGCAGATGACACGAGATTGGGAAACACCATCCTTTCAAAATATTCGTACCATTGAAGATTTTGGAACGGTTTGATGTAATGCACATGCATAAGAAAATAGAAGCTGGTGCAGACCCTGACATGATGCTTCTCGTGGGTTTCCAGCTCGAACCTGGAAAGGAAAGGCCTGGTTGGAACAATGCCTCCATGCAGCTGCTATAGACGAATGTTACAAACTAAGGGAGTCCCGTGATCAAATTGGGCCACGCGCACAATCTACTCCAAGCCTCCAAGGTAGCACCGAGGGAAGACCCACTTTGTCAACTTTAAAATCTTGCGTTTTGAAATGCTTATGTCCAGCAGTGAGGCGATGAAGTGTGAGCAAATGCTGGTGTTTACCCGATACTACTCTTCATAATGCATGCAGTCTTTCCCAAGGACCCACTTGATGGACTTCACATATAATAGGTTCTTTATGCCTATCATGCGCTTTAGGTGCCTACATCTAATTTTGCCAAGAAAGGCAGCCTGGGTCTTTTTACAGACAAACCTCATTGGTGTTTCCATGTTGTTGGCTTTTCTAGCTAAAAAATGAAATTGCTAAGGCAAGAAGAGCTTACTAAGCTAACAAGGCTAGAAATTTTGGGATTTACAATACTGAAAAAGGGCCTTATTTATAGACTGGCTAAGGTTCGCCAGCCGAAGAAATCATAATTATCGACTGAGCCCAAGTGTGTCGCATTGCCTCAATTTTTAGTGTTGCAGCGTGCGAGGTGATGGGAAGGTGCAAGCACAATTTGCAACTTGCACTATTGAGTTTCCACAGTCATTCGATGATGGGCCAACTGTCGACACAAAGCACCACCGTCCCTTCCAAATCAAGATGAAATCTTAGAGAAAAGCTCTGTTGGGTGACGTGCCCTGTACAGACAAGGAAATCAGTTAATGCAAATGCCGGCGAGGGGGTGTTCACAAGGTTTCCTTGGTTAATCTTTCAAGAAAAATCCGTTTCCATCACACGCCAAAGATTATCAATTAAATGCTTGAGCAAGTAGTTTGGCTGGTTGGCGATCCTTTAGCATGAATAAACTGGTAATGCATAATAGCAACTTGGTATGAATGGCTGGCACATACCTTTTTCGGCCACCTTTCTCAAGAAATTGAAAATGCAAGTTATGGCATGTAGAGAAACATATTTATTGCAAAAGTTACCAAGGATTAAGCAATTAAGGCATTCGCAAGAGGAAAAAAGTTTTCAAAAAAAGCTAAGCCGTTTGCTAAAGGTTTGCAAAAAAATTCTCGCGAATATATCAAAATGGCTGAAATTGCAGAGAACCCTTCACAAGTCCTGGCTCTAGTAAGCCTAAGCGAGCAAATGAGGAATGCACCCCGCACACAGCTTTACGATGGGGAGTCTTATGCCACTCTAGGCATACCTACGAAGCCTAGCTGGCCTTTCACTCACCCGGTGAACCATAATATATTTAGTACGGTTCCTCACCGAGAATAGGTAGTGGTCTTGGAGGATTGGGATAACATCTTTGATTCTGAGTTATCTTGCAATCCTAAAAGCCTTACGGAGGCCGCATGCGAAATAATGAAGCATATGATAGACCAATTTCACAAACGACTATGGTTCTGTGGTCTCGCACAGTACATGGTTCCTTTGGTGCACCCTTGCCTAGAGGTTGTGGTAGCATGCGCGACACGTTTTGACCCAAGCACGGGGGTAATCAACGACAAAGATTTTAGGGTAGTCATTAGCCATGAGGCTATTCAAGATATGCTGTGCATCCCGCTTCCCTTGGGTAATGAGGTTGAGAATTTTGATGTGGAAAGAATGCAACAAAAATGTGGAGAGCTCCAGTTAGGGCCACAATTTTATCGCTCCGAGATCAATCAACCAATGAATAGTTCAACACCGCCCAAATTCCCTTTCAATATAAAGGCTCTGGAAGGTGGTTCTTCCTCTATCACTTCTATGCTGGCACTGGTGTGTGGCTTAGATTCATACAAGAATGTTGTTCAATTTCAAATGAGCCTTAGTTTTATGCTGAAAAGGAATTGCGAGGCTCCACTGCTAGACTTTGCAAGAGTTGTTAGTGATGGAATTTGGCAGCAATTACAAGATATTTGGGGTCGGCTCTAAGTTCAGGTATTTGTCTTTCCTGGCTTACTTGATTTTGCACCAAAACCCAGATTATTTTTCAGCGTCCATGTTCCTATCTATTTTTGATGAGAGTGGCTGTAGGAAGCTAGTTTTGACATGGACCCTTGTCATGTCAAAAACCTTTGATTATTATACATTTTTGGATTCATTCATAGCCCCGACTATAAGGGCTTTGGATGAGGCTGGCATAAATATGACCGAATGCATATCACCCCATCAGAGGTCCTGGTTGGGGAAGCTAACTCCGCCCTGTAACTGGTTCTTTGGTGTGGATTTCACCATGCTCCACATACCAGGTTTCTTCCGGGAGCCTTTCCGACTTCCCCATTTTCTTCCCGACAGAGTGTTGGCCCTAGAGGTAATGAGGCAGCTATGTAGGTTGATGATGATTACTGGGGGGGAAAACACTTAACCTCCTATTTGGTGCTGCCAATCGTATTTGGTTCTGTGTCGTTGGTTAAAAAGAGGACCTCAAAGATTAACACTTTAGTGATTCTAGTTTCAAATTTGGGTCACCTCGGGTTGGTATTAATAGACGATTCTTAGGAGTACAACCCCGACAATAATTTATCGGGAGTCGGCATCAAGATCGTGCATTCGCCTCGGCCATTCTGGGACCTCCGGAGGAATGCCAAGGAGGGAAATTTGAGTAGATATGTAGGTCTTGAGTATTTTCCTACAGTGGATGGTCGACCACCATGGCTGAATTTTTATCACATCATGGGGAGGGTCAACTCAAAGCTGAAGATTAACCCCTCCTTGGTCACCCAATTGAGTAAAATCGGTTGGGCGCTCGAGAAGATGCAAGCCTTCTAGGTATACCGACAAAAGATTCTGGTAGCTAGCAAGCTGCATAACGAAGTAGCCCTTGATGAGAGATTTGATGACATTTGGGAAATTGAACATCCAGATGTTGAAAGGTCTTTGAACCGCTCAACATCCGTGCAACATTATAGAAGAGAGGAGGCTACCACTGAATCTGAGGAGGAGGTAACTCAGAATCCCCCTACTGTTGCCAGGAGTCCAATACATGAGAAGAATACTAGTAAATAGCCCGTGCAGGAGGAAGAGCCGCACACACAAACATCGGAGCTAGCCACCTCCTCTAAATCAACATGGAAGTGGGAAAAGACTACCAGTGGTAAGATATAGGTCATTCTTGACCTTGATGATTTTTCAGAAGAGAAGCGACAACGAACCGGAGAGGCTGGTGCGAAGGAGGAACAATTAATGAAGGGAGCAATCGAAGCATCTATGACTCCGCATGAGCATTAGGTAACTTTTCCTCCCTCTTCTCTCTCATCTATCTCTCTAGTCTCTCCTTCAGCTACCCCTACTTTTTCATCTACACCAGTTCTCTTCACCATTGGATTTGACAAGCATTCCAATCTTGCCTCTCCTAGTTTCCCACCTTCATCCTTCACTTTCCATACCTTGCTCGAAGCACAGTTTGGTATAAGTACTGGGCTCATGGGTGAACAATTTTTATCTCCAAGGCCCAGCCTTGCGGTTGGTGCATCTCCAATCTTCCCTTACACTATCACCTCATTTCCATCTCCTCTGAGTGGCCAATTCATCCCGCCATTCTCCCCAACTATTATAACACGACCTAGCAAGACTTCTGATGCATTGGATAAGCTTTCTTTCCCTCTGGCTGTCCCTCAAGAGTATCCTTTTGCTGACAGACTGGGTATTCCGACCCAAAAATATTTCTCCCAGGTTGATGCAAATAAAAGTGCCCGCGCCAACCAGATCAACAAAAGAAGACAGAAAGATGCAACCAGGTAGGCAAAGCCCCACTTGCAAACCATTTTCAATGAAAGTCAGAATTCCTTGATGTTTTTGAAGATCACTCCCAATGTGATCAAGGCAGTAGACGAGATGCTGCCCAGTGATTATTCTATGAATGCCGTTGAGTTAGACTTGCAGTAGGCCTACCCACGAGATAAAGTTGAGCTAATGGAGGAGACCCAAAAAATAGTAACCACTGATTTTCTCAAGCTCAATCGGTAGATGAAGAAGATGGATGATCAAATCATGGAGCTCAAAAGTAAGGTCAACATCTGGGTAAACAAGTTTAAAGCTCAGGAGAACGAAATAAGTCGGCTGAAGAAGGAGAGGGGTACCTTCGAAATTAAAATCAAAGAATTGTAGAGGTTGAGCGAAGAGGTCATTCTGACTCTCGAGCGAGAGGTCGAGCTAAGCTGAGCAAAAGAGAAAGAACTCCGCGCTGAGTCTAACCTGCTAAGTGAGGGAATGAAAGACCTCCGACAGAACACCACTGCCAAAATTACTGAAGTGAATGCCAACTTGGAGTTGGAAATTCAAAAGAATAAGTAGGCCAAATTGGCCCTGGTAGAAAAAGAAAAGGAGGTTTTCACCCTGAGGGAGTAGATGTCTACATTAGACAGAAGCTTGTTAGAGCTAAAGGCAAGTTTAAGTAGCAGGGAGGCAGAATTGGCTGCCCTAAAGACCCAATCCCTTGCGCCCCAGATGAGCTCATTGGAAATTGCCTAAGAGTTGCATGCATCATACTGGGACAAGGTGAAGGCTTTGTGCCTTACTCTTCAACCCACCTTAAAGTTTATGGTGCAAATGGCTAGCCTCTGTGGAACAGTGAGTGAATCGATACAGCAGGTTCATGAGTTAACTTCTGACAAGGTTCCAAAGGCTAGAATTTTATTGGGTAAGTTGTATACTGCTTTAGATGAGGCATTGAGTAGCGTGGGCATCGATGATTGAATGACAACAAATTTGGGCATGAGTAGCCTCATCACCATGCATGAGGCCATTCAACAGGTGGTGGATTGCAGAGCTCAGTTAAACTAAGTTACCAGCGACATGCGAGTGAAGTTTTCCCATTTGACTCAGAGAGGCCTCCCTTCGCCTTTCATGGTAGACCAGGTAGTAGCAGGTGTGGAGCATATTGTTGAAATGATTGAAGAGAAGAAGCATGACATTTCTATCTTCCAGACCTTTGATCAATCTTCGGCTGTCGAAGAAATCGAGGGAATCGTGCATCAGTTGGCGTAGCTTTTCTTCCAATTGGAATTGGAAACAAAAGTATCAGGCGGATTGCCCTTCAAAACAATTATTGATCTCAAGCTAGCTCATGAGCATCTTCGAGCTCTCTCTACACTGACAAATGAAGTATGGACCAATCTGCAAGCCGCCCTATCGAGGTTGTGAGCATTTTTGATGCTATGCCAAAGTTTTTGGGGTTATCCTTTCCGCAAGCGAAAAGCCCCTATGAGTTGCCAAACTGTTCAACAAAAAATTGCAAAGCCTTTGTGGTTTTATTTTTTACCTTCACGGCTGCACCTTATTTTTCAAATGCTCACTGCCCTCAGAGTGCTCCACGTGGCTTCCTTGTGAAGCTTTTCTTTTTTCCTTCGCTTCGCTTTTCAGCAGTCTTCGTCTAGGTGCCATGTGGCTCACTCTGGCTATTTTCTGAGTTGGGCCCATCTCATAGTTTATTTTGCTCGAAGTGCTCCACCTGGCTCTCTTTCAAGGTTTTCTGCTGGGTGCCTTTTCAAATTTCTACCAGACTCCATTTGAGCGACACGTGGCTTTTTCTCCTACACCAGTTACCTTGGAAATGCCATCGGATCTTTTGTACTTCTCTACTACCGTGATTCTTGCTGTGGTGCTGCGTGTTCTCTCCTACTGCTGCATGGTTTTCCATTATGTGTCATGGCCTCGCTGGCATACTGCTAGCCGGTCGATAATTGCTGTGGTGGCTCGAGATGATCTGGGCCATCGGTCTCTACGTGTGGCTTGCTCTTCTCTTGTGCATCTTCAAGTGGTGGACTGACCAATAAATAGGGCCATGTTTTCTTTTATTGTGGTTGATTAAGTTTTGCTAAAAACTCCCAAGCACTGGAAAGTAAGCCTTTTGTAATAGTTACTTTCATTTCAAATATTTCGGACTATGCCAAATAATTTCGGCCTTTCTATTTTCAAGCATTCGCTAGAACTATTGACCTGTGCTGTTATCTTTATTTTTGTATGAATGCCTATTCTTCAGTTTCTGTAACCTTTCATAGCTAAATGAATACAAACCATATTTCTTCGACTCTTCTATGTTAAGACAAAGTTATGCTTGATTACATTATACAAATTAGAGGGTATCTTTACATGATAAATGCTTGTGGGGAAAAATAACTTAATTAACAGCATTTTAGTGGTTCGAGCCTTTTCAGTTTGCACTGTGCTTTGTTGAAATTCATCTAAGTCTTTGGCACATCGCCTGTAGTTAAATTTTACATTCCTGCTATCCTCCCAACCTTTTACTTCCACCCACTAAGCGAAGAGACGACTTCGATAAAATCTCGGAGGTTACTTAGCTAGCGCACAATGTCCCCCAATAGCTAAATATCCCATAAGGTTGCTGCTACATGCAAATTTCTGCATCAACAAATCCCCAAATAGATGAGAAAGAATGCACGAAAGACAAAGTGAAAATAAAAAAATTGGGTCAACATGGAAGGAGGCCTAAATGCTCCCGATGCTTTGCATCATCCCTAATTTACCAAAAGTCAATCACAAATATGGACAAATAGAGATACATATAGAAGAAGGTTTACAACAAAAACACCACACTTGTATCCAAGCACCAACAAGAGTGATGAGGGTCATCCAAGAACATGCAACATGATTACGGGGGAACACATCACAACACACACACATCTAATCTAAAGATCAAGAATATGGTCTCCCCCTAACACTAGTCAACCAAGAGGTCTTTAGCTTCCCACTCTAGATCATCGTATGGGGAAGGATGATGAGCATGTATTGGTGTAATGTTAAGGGGAGGAGATTTTGATCCTCCTGCAACAAGGGCCATGTAAAATGGACTTGTGAGGTCTCTATCACTCATCTCTTGTGGGTCCAAGGTCAATGATTTTGCAAAGATCACTAACAAGGTCATAATTTCATCCACCAAGTTAAACATACAATTGATGAGAGTACCATGTTTCACCTCAGCGGACAGAGGAGTTTGCACCTGAGGTTCACCTCTAGGCTCACCGAGAGATTCAAGAGCGATGAAAAACTCAGGGGAGGTTGGGACTGGTTCTGTTACTAGGACAAAACAAGTCAACTTGGGGCCACCTTTCAGAGAAGGTGGGCTCTTCTTACATCCTCCATTGCTGGAGGGGCCACACTCTACCTTCTTCTTCATCAGAGGAGGTGAACTCGCCATAGATGAAATAAGGAGGGTCAAGGGGGAAGAGGGGAGAACCACAGTGGATACAACCAAAGTGTTCACCATATCCATAGGCTTTGGGAAAGGCAAGAAATCCAAGATGAAAGTCAACAAGGGCGGCTCCGCCAAAGGAGCAAAGAACACTTGCACCTTTCCAGGCGCATGCGCGCTCACAATGGGAGATAGAAGAGATTTAGAAGCATACAAAGGGAAAGAGGAAGACGTAACAGGAGGTGCAATCTTCTCCTCTTCCTTCTTTTGTGAAGAGGCTTGATCAGCTAGGAGGGCCTTTTGTCAACGCTTGCGTTCATGCGCAAGGAAATTTCTATGGCTCTTCGAATCAGAAGTCGAGATCTGTAAAGGGATGAAAGGATTCTTTTTAGCCATGGGAGTATCTTCCAAAACTATTTCCAGAGGAAGGAAAGAATCTTGAATGGGAGAAGAATAGGCATGTTTAGAAATGGTGGGAGGAATCGACTCTACCACCTTAGAGGTGGATCCTCTTCTGGTCAGGGGAACAAGAAGAGGTCAAGGGGAAAATTCTCTCTGTGAGCCTTTCTTTCTACTGTACAAATAATACCAAGGTCTTGGGGACTCGTTAGGGAGGTATGATATCCTGACCTTGGTATTTAACCAAGGAGGCATCATCAGACTCAGTGGGTAGAACCCGAGCTTTTTCATCCAGTACTCCTCTCAAGAAAGGGGAGTAGATGAGTCTACCCGAGAGGGAGCGAGCTTCTCCTTTCCCTTTCGGGAAGAGGAGGTAGCTGGAAGCTCGACTATAGGAAGGGTCAACTTCGGCTATCCTTTGCCTCCAATCTTATACTTCACATAGTTGTTGTGAAGTAGGTCCATCCTTTGTGGGAGCGGACCGATGAGAGTGGGCCAAAAGTGATCCAATGAGTATCCTCCATGAGCTACCACTGAATGATATCCAGTGTCATGCACTACATGCATGAAACCTTCATGGGAAAAATTAAGGCACTTATGAATTACAAAGAAGATCCCATTCATGGAAGCTAGCCAAGGTATACCTAGCTTCACTCTAAACAGGTTTGACTCAAGAATAACATCAAAGACTGTGTCTACATTCTTGGGTCCAACCAGGAAAGACAACATTATCAAGCCATAAGGTTTTAGATAGAGTCCATCATTTGTATGGATGATGGATTTTGTTTTTTCATATTCCTCCCTTTGTAAGGAGTTTAAGAGTAATGTGTCCTTCCTGATGAAATTCACTCTACTCGCGGGGTCGACTAAGACTCCTATCACAATGTTACCATTGAGGTGAGTGAGAATATAAAGTGGAGAAGGATTACCATTTTCTAGAACATCTTGTGAAGTAAACATTACATATGATGAACCGGTTGGAAGGTGGGGAGAGGGAGCAATAATAACCATGTTAACATATGCCTCAGGATGAGAAATAGAATTAGCAGGATTGATAATCATGTTAGTAGAATTTGATGGAAACGGGTCTCTGTATATCTTCAATTCACTATTAGCTTTTGCCACTGATTTGTTTGTGTTTTTCTTACTTCCATCAAGATGGATACTACCATCCTTGATGTGATCCTGTATCTCATGACGTAGGTGCATGCAATGTTTGGTATCGTGTCCGTTAACTCGATGGTACTGATACTATGTGTTTTCTTCATACCAATTAGGGTACGGTTCTCTAATGGGTTTAGGAGGTGGTAGTGCAAGGATCTTATCTTTCACCAACTTGTACAAGATGGGAGAATAAGATTCTGATAGCTTTATAAACTTTCAGTCATGTCTAAGGCCGTTGTTATCCACAACGGCTACTACATTCACAACAATTTTACCTCTTTCCAAGATTGATACGATAGATTTTCCTTTAGAATGGGAGCACGAGGGAGGACCCTTGAACTGTACGACCATCTTCTGGTACTCCCGTAAAGCCACACACAAGTGTGAAAAAGAAGGATACTTCATGAGGGCGAACTTCTCTATCTAAGGCCTTTGCAAGTTCCCTATGAAGACCTTCTGTAGATCAGAATTGGGTAACGAGATCTATGAGAAGAGTGCTTGGTACCATGCTATAAAGTCTGTAATCTTTTCATTGTCCCCTTGTTTGCACCTAACAAGGTCTGAGAAGGCCATCTTCAGTCTGATATTGGCTTGGAATAGTCACAGGAACTGGTTCACAAGCTAATCGAACGTGAAGATGAAATTATCAAGCAAATAACAATACCAATCCAGTGTTGTATCTTTGAGGGATCAGGGAAATAGTTTGACCATCAACACATCATGATGGAAATAGTTTGTGCATAAGGAATTAAAGGTAGACACATGTGTCTGTGGGTCCCCTTTACCATCGTATTTCTAAAATTTTGGAATCTCCATCCCTTGCGAGAAAGGAGTGTTTAAAATTACAGCCGACAATGGATTATGTTGGATGAAGGGCTGGAAAATAGGCTAGGCCGAGGCTTGGGAAAGGTTCGCCAACTAGTTCTACATATTTCCCATATTCTAAATTAGGGTATTCAGAATAGGGTCATTAGAAGACATAGGACCACTAGAACCACTACCAGAACCACTGCCGTGACCACCACCGTGAACACCGCCAGAGCCACCACCAATGCCACTGCCACCAGTGTGACCTCCGTCAAAGCCACCATCATGACCACTGCCAGAGCCACCATTGATGCCGCCACCACCTATGTGACTTTTGCTAGAGCCATCGCCAAAACCAAAGCCTCCACCATGACTTCCTCTATAATCACCTCCGCCAATGCCACCCCCACTTCCGAAGTTTCTGCCACCAAAGCCTCTACCACTCATTCCGCCAAATCCTTCACCACCGGAGGCAGAAAAATGGGTGAAGTGGAAACTCAAAGGGTTCCTATTCACTTTGATAGTCTCAATTTTTTTGAAAGTAGTGGGTATATTGACCAAAGGGACCGTGTCATCCATATACACGAATGTAGGAGGCATCGACATCTCCAGATGCCTCTCACATTCCTCAAAGAGGCCACCTCGTATCATGTAACCATGACTCAAGGGGGCATATGCTTCGACCAGACCAATGAGACTAGCTAGGAGCTCTACACCTATCTGGTCTTTTTCCACCATGTATCTTATTTCATCGATCACCTTAGCAGCCCTAGCCATCTTTGGGTTTCCTTCCAAGTGATTTTCCAATGCACCTAACCCTTTACCAAGGCTAACGACATACTCAGAAGGGATAAAAATGACCTCATGCTCATCTACGGATGAAGAGGTTGATGATGCAGGAGGAGCAGGGACATGATCAGTTTCATCAAGAAACCTAGATTCGCCTTGCAATACGTGCTCCTATGCGGATAGACCAACTGCAGAACTAGAGAAAAGGCCGGTAGTGAAGCTAGAGGAGACCTTCGTCTTATCCATTAGAAGGTGTCACAAAATTCTTCTAACAATATGCCCAAAGGTTGTAGATTGGGTCATGAAGGTCATAAAATTTCACAACACACCTGGGTACAACGACCAAGAGGTATATGCAAAAAAGTTCAGGATGTCAACAAATGGATAGACGTTGGTTCAAGTCGGGTTCACCAAAAATGTAAGAGAGGGGGACCAACCACTACAAGGCCCTAGGTCACAAAAGGCTAAGAGCAAAAAGGCTGCCCTAACTTACCTTAGTTTAAAGGATGGTTAAGATAGAAGGGATGAGAATGATAAGGACTATGTGTCCTTCAATCACTCTACAATCCCGAGAGCTGAAGGGAAACTAGATGAGTCACTTTCCAAAGTCAAATTTGTGTCTCAGATAACTCTCTGTCTGAGGATAGAAGCACAATTTTGGGATGACAACATGGCGCGCTGGCATCTCACAGGTGCACTGGCATTCGTATAGGAAGAAAACCAAAGAGACAAGGTTAAACTCTAAAAGGTAGAATAACGACCGACCTAGTTTAGAAGCTTCTAGAATGATAGAATAAGATCAAGAAGTATGAAACACATAAATTGATGTGATAAAGGAAGTATATTACCACAAGGGTGATGAAGATGATTTCGCACAATAGTCTTCTCCCCAGCTTTCTTTGAGACCTCTCCACCTGCACACAAAAAAGGGGGAAATGTTGGGTCTATTTAAGGGCCTACCTCAGTCAGACCCCTGTTTTGGTGTTTCCACCTCCACAGACAACCAGGTTTGTAACAATAGGAATAAAGATAAAGAAAGGATACAAGCTACGTATACAAGAAACACTACAAAACAATACATGCTTACTCAACCAACTACGATAGAGGAGATGAGAGGAGCTTACCACCTCCATCCAAAGAGCTCAAGGCTTGTGGAGGAGTGAATGAGAGGAACTGAAGCCTCTACTGCAATGATGTTTGTCCTGCGCTTGCACTATCGGAGTGATGGAGTGGTAGATTTCTGCAATGGAGTGAAAAGTGCTGCTACAAAGCTTGAATGGGTGTTTGAAAGAGTGGAGAAAATGTGAAGTGATAAACTCAAGATCTCGCAAAACTTGAGAATGGATGGAATGGTCAAGAATATGAAGGAAAGGATGAAAAACGACCATATTTGGGTCAACCAACCGAAGAGGAGTGTTACACTTCGACTCTCAATCGAGAGTGTAACATCTTTATAGACTCCAACTGCAAGAATCTGCCAGGGATGTAAGCGCACCGTGCGAACGTCTGTGTGTCGTGCGAGCGTCGTTGACATAAACTCTCCCACTAATACACAAAATAGACACCTAGTGTGATGTGGACAGTGGGCTTAAGTGGAATTAAGTCTCTTCCTTAGGTTTTCTAAAGTGTAAGGGGGTAAAAGGGAATTTGAATTAGGGGTAAAAATTCACGCTCATAAAATTCCTTATTACATCTTTTGGATAATGGAAAATGTGGACATATTTGTAGCTCTTGTTTCTCTCATTCAACTAGGCCATAAAATCTTCAGGATCATATCTGACCCTCTCAATTGTCCTCTGCATGAGATATGTTTAGAGCAGTTCAATGATATTATTCCAACCTCCTTTGGTCATTACCAAATTAGAGAAACATGTGTATAAAGGAAAGAAAGTTCCCTTTCCTTGATTCAAAAAATGTTCATTCTCAACATTCCCTAGTTGCCACATAACCTCAAGGAAACAAATTATTTCTGGCACAAATTTCAGGAACAAATGAGGTGCTACTTTAGAACCATATACTCTTAAAAAAGTGATATCAAGGAGTGAGATAACATCTCCCTAGTTATGATCAATGCCTATCTCAAGCCTTCTTTCCTATGGTCTCAATAAATCATGTAAAACAATAGGAACTTTGTGTATCTTCACAATCAAAACTCTGTTTAATTAAGAAGCAAACAAATTCTGGAAAGTGACATAATCATATGTCTTGTCATCCTTGCCCAAGACTGTGGTCCAACATTGCACAGGTAGATCCAAGTCACTCGATTTTCTTTCAAAATCAATATTTTTCCAAAATAAATTTCACCATTGTATAAGAACATATGCATCAGCAATGAGTACTATCTACATCCTACCCCAAATTCATGTTTATTTAATCTTACCAGCCCCTCACGCATTCTTTCAGAAAGAAATCCTACATAATCATATACTGCACAATATTGAGGATGTTGGATATGGGAAGCTATATACATCCAGGCCATTGGCATTCCAGAGACAAGATCATAACCAAATATTTGGCAAGTGGAATAGAAAGTCCTTTTGAAATAAGGGACAAAGTAATTGACAGGGAAGGGTTCCTTATCATGTGATCCTATCATAATCTTTCGTCCTACAATTTCTACTAGAAATCTTGGTAAAATGTGGACTTTGAATAAAATCTTGGTTTTCTCATACTCCTATATAAGAGAATCTTCATTTATCTTATACATTTCATCATTCCATTCGGTGAGCTTGAAAACAAGACCCAATTCCTCCTTAGTGATTTTAACCATTTATTTTCCATCATAGGTTCTTATAGTCCTCGTGACTAGGTCATAGTTAGCATCTATTTCCTTCAACAAGTCAACATCCATATAAACATTTGACACAACTAACTTTCCCAGATCATAGTTCCAAGGGTTTCCCACTAGGACACCCATATTTCTATTCTTGAACCAACCATAGAACAATTCCCATCCAGTATAGGGTAATGTAGCATCTTTGATAGAATGTATTTTGTGAATAGACCCTCTGCTATTTGTTGTCCTCTGGGAAGCAATTGACCTCTAGGTTTGTTGATAGTGGAAGGTGGTAATTGATCCATAAGATATTTATTCAGAGGTCTCTTGGGAGTGGAAGCCTCCCCTTTAGATGAACATGTTTTTGCTTTAGTGGCCATAATGCAAGAAGTACAACTAGATAGGGTTTTTTGGTCTAACTAAGCAAGGTCTACGAATTTTGTGAGGGTTTGGCATGAATTATACAAATGAATAATTAAAAAAATCCCTTTTTATGAACACCAAACCTTTAACAACCAAATTAAGAAAAAACCCTAACAGACTGAAGCTTAAGAAAACACATCTTATCAATAATGCCAAAAGAAAAGCAATAATTGACTTACGGTTTTATCGCAGGTTGACAACTGGTTCCGACGTGAGATTTTTTTTGAGAAACCACATCATGAGCTCTTGGAGTGTATTGAGTGTACTTGTAATGCTGAATTATGATTTTGAGATTAATAATCATGTAATTCCTTACTTCAGTAGCTCAATGTCCTTTCAGTTATTAAGGCTCACTCACACAAACCAGAATGACTTGCTTTCCATTAACTAAGTTTTGAATACCGACCGTTGATTCTTTTAGCGAGTTGATTGATCCATGATCCAAATTTGATCAACTTATTTATGAAAGATCTGACTATGCACAACCGCAATATTTTCCAAATGTCGGGAGGCCACATGGAGACAATTGATCGTAGTATGCGGGATCCACCATCTCTTTATCTTTTAGCCATGATCCATGTGTTTGTCTTCCCTTTCCCCCATGAGCCATAAATCTCATGCAACTTTTATCAACGGGAAGACAACAAGCAACTGAGATTAGATCTTGTGGCCTCATCGTACATAATGTTTTGCTAGCCTCAATTTTGTTCTTCATATAGCATCAATGGCTCAGATCAAAAGATCTTTAGGCACATGTAATATATGCACATTAGTAACACACATGTTACTTCCCACTTCCTCAAGGTTAAACCACGTGACAGATGCCTGCTTCCCCATTGGGAAATCGACAAGAAGGATGGGGCCCACATGGGTCAGAGGGGAATGATCCAGATGCGGCCACCTCAATTATCTCCCATAGTTGATCTATCTTTACCGACCATCTGCACACCTTTTCAATGATGTATGGTCCACCAATCATCAGGGACACATGTCCTTCACCCATGAGCCTGTGTGAATAAAATAATTCAAGACAAAATGGAATGGGCAAGCGGGCAACAACTCAGATTCTCTTCATTAATCACACGACATTTAGGGGCTCCTGCACCTACACATGTCAAAAAATGTTAACCCTAAAAGGGACCCAACTAGGGCGATGAGGCCACAGTAACAACACATAGGACTTAATATTTTATTAGTGGGAAATGTTTAGCTCGACTTAGGATAATCTCAGAATAATAATCCAATAGGATTAACTAGTAAAACAAGACTAGGGGACCGGTTACCCACGGGTTTCGATGTCGAAAGTCATGAATTAAAGGATAGATAACCAACATAAGGAATCAAACGAGAAATAAAATAAAAGCCAAGAATATAGACTCCAAGGGTTTTTTCAAATAAGACCGAAGTAACCCTAAAACCCTTTATATCAGTAAGAGATAAAAAACCCACAATTCCCTAAACTCATCAAGATTTTGGAGATGGTACAAAATTTTCAGGGGTTCCATCATTGGGTTCGCTGGTTTTCCTTCAAGACTAATTCACCAACATTGAACTAATGAGGACAAACCTTCTTGGTGTAGTTCCTCCTAAGATGATGCTGATATGCTTGAAGGTAATTGTAGGCCTTGATACATTTTTCATCCAAGAGTTCAAGCTGACTTAAGAGTGCAACTCGAGCCTTTTCATCATTGATGAGATTCTTCAGAGAGATTCAAAGTGACGAGATCTTGACTTCGATTGGAAATGGGGTGTCAACACCATATACAAGAGAGTATGGGGTGGCACCGGTGGGAATGTGCATGGATGTATGGTATGCCCAAACAGAGAGATGGGGATGGAGGTGTCAGTCTCGACCAGTATTATTGACCACATTTTTTGAGGATTTTGATCAAAGTTTTGTTGGTTGCCTCCACTTGACCATTACCTTGTGGGTAATAGGGAATGGACCATCAATGTTGGATATGATAAGTTTCACAAAGGTGATTCATAAACTGATTTTTGAAGGGATTTCCATTGTCGGTGATGATGGTGGAAGGGATTCCACATCTACAGAGAGTTTGGAAGAGGATGAATTTGGATATCTAAATACCCATGATTTGAGAGAGCGGAATTTCTTCCACCCACTTGGTAAAGTATTCAGTGGATGTGATAATGAAAGTATGGACATTAGAGGATGGAGGGTAAATCTTGTTGATCAAGTCAAAACCTCATTGAGGAAAAGGCCATGGTGCTATGATAGGCTACAAGTCTTGTGATAGAGCATGGATTAAGTCTGTATGTTGCTGACAGGGAAGAAATTTATTCACAAACTCACAAGCATAGTGTTCCATAGTGGGCCAATAGTATCTTGCTCTTAGAATCCTTTTTGCTAAGGCCATGCCATTAGAATGCGACCCACATACACCACTATGCATGCCATTTAATGCGATACAAGATTCTGATTCATTGAGACATAAAAGGAGCATACCATCATACCTGCGATAATAAAGTGTATCTACCATAATCATGTATCAGGATGAGTGTTGGATAAATTATTTTCGTTGGTTGCAGGTAAGGTTAGGTGGGAGGATGTTGTTGTGGAGGTAGGTATAAATTTCATGGTACCAAGGTGAATCGAGACCTATGATATCACACACCATCTCATTATCAGGGACATCATATGTTGGGATTAGTAGTTGCTCGACAAGAAATTCACAGTCCATTCAATCTTTGGGCATGTCAATAAGGGAACCAATCGTAGCCATTGCATCTGCTACCTTGTTCTAGACTCTAGGAATCTATTCAAATTGGATGTGGGTGAAGTAATTTTTAAAGTCATCCACCATGCATTTGTATGGAAAAATCTTATCATCTTTTGTCTGAAACTCATCATTGAACTGTTTGATAATGAGTTGGGAATTTTCGAAGACTCGAAGATAGGTGATGTTCCATTAGATGGAAATTTTGAGGTCAGTAATTATAGCTTCCTACTCATCAATATTTTTGGTGCATGGAAAGGATAGTCTGAATGAATTTGGGATATATTCACCTTGAGGAGGGACGGATAGAACACCTACACTAGCTCCATTATGCGTATATGACCCATCAAAGTAGACCATCTATATATTTGTTTCTATGACTGTAAAGACCCCTTCATTAGGAAACTCAACTACTAATGGATAAACATTGACCAAAGGAGAATCGACCAACTGATGCTCTATCACCTATCCCTTGATTTCCTTTTGGTCCACATACTCTATATCGAACTCACAAAATAAAATAACCCACTTGGCCATGCGACTAGTCAAAGAAGTTCTGGATAATAGGTACTTAAGTGGGTCCACTTTTGATATTAGCTTGATGGGATGACTGAGCATGTAATGATGCAAATTTTGTGAACCGAAGACCACTGCAAAATAATATTTTTCCATGGGAGAATAGTTGAGCTCATAATCCCAAAGTGTTTGGCTAATGTAATAGATATCACATTCCTTGGATAACTCATCATGCTATGCTAGTAATGCCCCCAGTGTAACAAATGTAGCTGAGATGTATAATAAGAGTGGTTTTCCTAGAATGGGAGGCATTAGAATAGGTGGGTGAGCTATTTACTCCTTAATCTTGTCGAATCCTTGTTGGCACTCTGAATCCCACTTGAAAGTGATGTCTTTAGGTAGTAGATGGGTGAATTATTGACAATTTTCAACAAGCTGGGCTATGAAGCATTCGATGGATAGTAAATTTCCTTGAAGGCTCCTTAATTGCTTGAGATTATGTGGTAGGGGCATTTCCATTATTGCTTTGAATTTTGGCTAGATCTACTTCAATACCCCTTCTAGAGACTATGAAGCCCAATATCTTTCTAGATGTGACACCAAACACACACTTCTTTAGATTCATACACAACTTGTAGTGCTCTAACTGCTCAAAGATTTTCTTCAAGATTATGGGATGCTCTTCTCTGGTCTTGGAATTTCCCAATAAGTCATCAACATAATCTTCCATGATGATATGGATGAGGTCATGAAAGATAACAATCATAGCATGTTGATAAGTTACCCCCACATTTTTAAGACCAAAGGATATGCCATTATAGTAGAAGGTGCCCCAAGGGGTAGTGAAGGTAGTCTTATGTTTATCTTCTGGTGTGATTCTAATTTGGTTGTAGCTGGAAAATCCATCCATGAGGGATAACATCTCACGCCTTGTTGTAAGATCCACTAGCATATCAATGTTTAGAAGAGGAAAATCATCCTTCATGCAAGCTTTATTAAGATCTTGAAAATTTGTACAAATTATGATATTCCTATTTGGTTTGGAAATCGACACTATGTTGGATATCCAATAAGAATAGTCAATCAATCTTATGAACCCAACCTCTAATAGTTTCTCCAATTCTTTCTTGATGAGCAAAGCCACTTGTGGATGCATTTTTCTCAACTTCTATTTAATAGGTTTGGCATCCAGATGAATGACCAAATGGTGTAAAAATAGTGCGGGATCTAATCCTGGCCTATCTAAATAGGTCCATGCAAAGTTGACAATTCCTTCCTTGAGAAAGATGACAATGGTGGAATGCTTTTGCTCTGACAATGATTTGGCTACTTAAGTGATTTTGGGGTCTTCTTCCATTCCCAAATTTACCTCTTGTGTCTCTTTGACCAGGATGGAAGATCATTCAAACAAGTGAGATTCTATAAGAGGAAGATGAACATCCCCATCCTCTAGAACCTCATTGAGGTTTTCACTGTCGGATACACCCTTTGTTTTTACTTTTGATGAGTCAGGAAGTGCCTCAGAGAGGTTTTCACTAGACGAACCTTTTTTATTTTGTTTCATTCTATTTTTGCAACTGAGGTGTTCATCTTCCCCCAATCCCATTAGATGCATGTAAGTGTCCATTGAAGGATAGGTTTCAATAGGTGTGCTACCTTGTAGGTCCTAGTCAATCACGTCGGGGTGGCAGAGACAAAGGCTGATGATACAGATTGATGTGGAATCAAAGAGGGATGGGCGATCTGTATCATCATATAAGAGTATGATGGTTTCTTCTTTAGGTATGTCCTTGAGGAAACCGTCATCCGTATTGAAATTATTCAAGGTACCATAGGATGATGCATGACCCTTCTATTTTCTGTCATAACCTATGCCCACACATATTGGTCACATAGGTGTCTCAATAGGCTGTAGTCTTCCTTGCTCTTCTACACCAAGACCTCCCCCTTGATAATTGTATTTTTTTGCCAACCTTGATGCGTGGGGATAGACTTCCTAGAAATATTCTACAAGGGGAGGTGATGGCTTTGGTTCCTCTCTGTAGACCCATTGCATAATCTCATCTTCCATTTTATCTTTAAGTGTACCCAAATCTCAAAATGTTGTCAAACCCATATTCTTAGAGGTGAGGGTTTTAGTATTTTCCTCTTCCTTTGATTTTAATTGAGAAGGTTTCCCATACATATGGGGAGAAGGTGGCATTGTCGCCACATTGAGTGCAGTACACATTTCATATTATCCGCAACCCTTATCAATGATCTCGACTTTGGTGATGGTGGATTCAAATGTGGTGGATTAGGTGGATGTTGTGTTGGATGATGGATTGTGAGATGGATTGGAGAATGATGCTTGAGGTTCTCCTACTTCAAATCTTGTGCAATATTGTGAGTGAGGGAAAGAGGCTTGAAGAGCATGACAATATTCAAAGGGTTGAGGATCAACATGAATGATTACCTCCATCCCATTGTAAGGAAATTTTAGGCACTGATGGTAAGTGGAGGGAATGGCTTGCATGGAATGAATCCATGGGCGACTGAGGAGAAATTTATATGGGAGGTCTAGATCAAGGACATGGCATGTGGTTTATTGCATAACGGGGCCATCCTAAATAGTAAGACAAATAATGCCTTCAGAATCCCTTTCTACATTATCATACGATTTGATGATGATAACCTGATTGTTCAAGTCAACTTGAGTATACCCTAGCTTTTTTATGAAATTTAACGTGCAAAGGTTGAGGGAAAAGCCATTATCTACTAGGACCCTTTTTACTTTATGGTAGGCCACAAGGACTTTGATGTGGAGTGGACAGTTATGGTTTGAATCGAGTGATGACATATAATTATGACTAAATCCTAGCTAATATGTGGATGATAGATGTCCTAATAAGGCTAGAAATTGAGTATGATCTATATCATTAGACATGTGGGTATCCTGGAGAGCTTTGGTGAGGATTTCTTGATGGACGGGAGAAGACTTAAGAAAATACAAAATGTTTATTTGAGCAGAAGTCTTTCCAAGATGATCAAGAATGTTATATTGGGAGCTCATAGGAGTTAGCTGGGATGACATGGAAGGTTCAGGAACATATATGTGGGTGTGATGCATAGTAAAAACACATTATGAGTCTTTACCTTTAACACAGATGATGGAAATGCGTGGCTCTACCTGGCTGATGCAAATAACTATGCCATCATAGTTATAGGGTACATTCTTATAGCTAATATTGTTAGTGTTGTTATCTTGGTTGTTGTTATTGGTAGGCCCATGATTAGCATTGGAAGTGCTGGGACCTTGATTGTGCTTGGGGAAAGTGTTTTAATATATTTGCAGTTGAGCTTTGGATGATGTCACTTGATTCACATCTACTACTATATCACCTCGATCTATAAGATCTTGGATATATGTTTTAAGACCTTGACACTTATTAGTGGAATGGACCTTGATTTTGTGGAAGTCACAATACTTGTTTTCCCTATACTAGACAGGCTTTGGTTTGGACTCGTCAAAAGGATTTTTCACAGGATAGATGATTAGATAGCTCGCTTGAAGCAACCTATTGAAATCAACGCTTAAGGATTATCCCAAAGGAGTGAATGAACATTTATTGTTCCCTTGATTTTTTTGATTGGACTGTTGGGGTGGATGAGGTGCACCATGAGACACATATATGACGTTGGGAGCCAATTTTTGATTCAGGGCATATTGTGATCTTTGTGAGGTGTTGGATACTTGGACATGCTTGGTATCAATGACACCATCATTTACATCATTCATATTCTTATTCCAATAGTGAGACCTATCTCCAGTTGAATTGTCCTTATCTGAGTGGAATATTTTTACTTGTCCCTGAGCAATGAGGGCCCTCTGAATGATGGTGCCCTTTTCAATGACTTTTGAAAAGGTGGTAACATAGTGAAGATTAAGATTATGCACCATGTCAGGATGGTAATTTTTAATGAATATGGTCACCATGTCCTTCTCATTGAGATGGGATTTTAGTTGACTAGCTAGGGAACACCATCTTTGTAGATAGCTTATGAAGGTTTCTCTCTCACATTATTTTTCTTTCAACAAATCTTAGGTATCTATGTCCTCCAAGTTGAAGGAGAAGTGTGCAACAATGTTTTTTGATAGATCTATGAAAGAAGATATTGAACCCTTTTGAAGACCCATGAACCAGTCTAGAGCTATCCCTGTCAAACTTCTAGGGAATAATCATAGGAGATAATTATCATTATGTAGGACTTCTTGGAAATTTGTGTAAAATTATTGCAAGTGGGTTCTTGGGTCACCCTTTCCTTTGTATTTATCAAACTTTGGCATTTTAAAGTTCTTAGGAAAGGAGACAAGCGAGATGGAGGGATCAAATGAATAGGGACAAATTTTTCTCAAATTTAAAGGACTTGTTGGATGTCCTTGCTTGTAAATCCTTCAACATAGCTTTAACCTCTTCCCACTCCTTATTGACAAGTGCCAGATGAGTAGGATTAATTAGATACTGATAGGATGAGGATGTAGTTAGAATGGTGTTATCGTGTGGTGGTGGAAGTGGACACAAAGGACTTTACTGATATTGATTGGGATATGTTGATGGAGGGTTAGTGTAATTTGGTTGATATGACGATGGGGCTTGATAATATGAAGAGGAGGCACCCTAATGATATGATGGTGATTACTGATAATAATGCAGATAGGATTGATAGTTGTAGATGGGTTGTTGTTGGGAAGCATATGGGGGTTGTTGTGGAGTAGATTGTTGATAATAGGGATATTGTTGCGATTGTTGGAGATTGGTGTAAGATGGCCGCTGCTGAGATTGTTGTGCATAGGATGATTACTACTAAGATGGTTGTGGAGTGTAGTAGTAATAATTAGGATTGGGATTGGATGTAGTGGCTTATAGATGATAAGTTCTTTGAGGATGATATAGGTATTGGGAAGTAGGGTTACTGGGGATTTGTTGAGAAGATGGTTGGGAATGTGTTAGGATTTGTGAATGTTGAGGGGGTTGTTGGTAATATGGTGGTTGCTGGTGAGGAGGTTGGGATGGAATTTGAGGTTGCTAAGGGATGACCTGGGATTGGTGAGGAGGTTGGGAGGGAGTTCCTCGAGGTTGATGTGGAGGTTGTTGTTGATGTTGCTACGAGATTTAACCTTGTTGGAGATTACCTTTCTACTAATGTGGGGGTTGAGATGGATTACCTTGAGCTTGATGCAAGGGTAGTTGTTGAGGCTGTGATGAGGTAGTAGTGTGAAGCAGGGGTTTCGACAGGGTTTGTTGTGGTGGAAGATTGATTTGAGGTGGTAGTTGGGATGTAAATGGAGGTGGCAGTAAGTTAGACGTGGGCGTAGGACCAGGAGGTGGTGGTGGTGCAACAAAAGGATTATAAGTAGCTTCCCCAGTATTCCCTAGAAGTGGACTTGGTTGGTTTGGTGGAAGAGGTGGTGTGGATGATATGGGGATTGAACCTTGTGGGATGTTCATGCCTTGCGGATTGGGAGGACCTTGAGGCATACTGAGACTAAGAGGGTTGTTAGGATCGAGGCCTTGAGGATTTTTAAGATCAGGTGATGCACCCATAACTAAAATTGGAACCCAAGGGGGTGGTATAAGAGGTGTCACCTGATAAAGAACAATGTTGCCAAATCTAGGCTAATACCAACCCTCTTGGGGTCGATCTTGGGGGATGTATGAATTGCCAGGGTCATTTTGATAATTTTGAGGATCTTGCGGCAAAGGAGGTGTGATGTTGAAATATTTGGATAGGTCAAATTCTGGTGGTGGTTTGATACCTTTCATGATTAAGTTGGCAAAGATCTTGTCCCCACGCTCATCTAGAAGACAATACGTGATTTGTAAATTGGTGGGATTACTTAGGTATTCGTCAACTGTAAGCTCAAGTTGATTAACCATGATTTTTCCAGGAGGAGATTGAGTGTGGACCTCAGTGTTAGATTGCGATGAGCGATCATTGGTGGGTTGATCCTGGGGGATTTGAGGTTGAGCACCTTAAGGCTGTTATTGTTCCATGAGTTTCTTTGCTTGCGATCAGGTAATGGGCATGAAAATGAAAAACTGCTAGGTGGCTAGGATAACACTAAGCTCTAGGATGTACTTAAATAATGACCTAAATGATGACTAAAGGATTGGTTAGATTAGATGATCAATCGATGGAACAATTGATGGGATTGGATGGGATGATTTGGATAATTAATTTTATTGGATGATTGATAGGATCAGATGATTGATAGGATTGGATGATTGATAGGATCAGGTGATTGATAGGATTGGATTGATGAAATTGACCACTCTAAATTAGGTTCAAGGGCTTAACTTGATGATAATAGGATGATCACAACATATAATCCACCTCATGATGAGAAGGGATTGATAAGGCCATTGAGGATTACTGGCTTAGAACGAATAACAATCCCAAGCCAACATGGATGATGGTGATTAGAGTTAGTTACCTACCCCAATTGGATAGAAAACCCCTAAAATGAAGTCTAAAGAATTCAGATTGAGGAGACGATGATGGAAATGCAATATAGGTATGTCCTAAGATTCACCTATGTGATTGGATTGAGGATTTTATGACTTCTGAAAATGTAGACGTACTAAAATGATGATTACGAGTGGATGGATGATGATAATTTTTTTTGATCATGGAATCAAACTTAGGAAACAATAGGATTTCAGTGGTTAAGAGGGTTAAATCTTGGGAGTCTTTTATGAGAAGCACATACACCTTTGTGTCTAGCAAGTTCATCCCTCTAGGTGATGGGTTTTCCCATCTAAGGGCGAGAAAAATTGCCTCTGTGTTTGACAAGATTGTCGAGACACAGGATCATCCATATATTGAGATGCAAAAGAAATAAGTGGACATGAGATGCAAATTCACCTATCAAGGTATAAATATTTCCTATGTATTGACAATATTTTCTTTCTAAGACACATGATCACCTATATCTTCAAAAATTCAAAAGGAAACAAGCAAACCTGTTGGGGATACGAGATGGGTCTGTCATCATAGAACGAACGTCTAAGAAAGAAGTGCCTTAGTGATTTTCATTTTTATCACTTCAAAGACACAAACAACTATGCCATAAAGTGGAAACAAGAATAGTAAATCCCCCATTGATGCTCTGAGAAAAGTAAATGCTAAACAAAAGAGCAGATTCAACACAAGCATAGATTCAAGATACATAATCAAGCAACATGAAAGAAAAACATGGGGACACATAGATTTACATGGGGAAAAAATTTTCAGGTAAAAAACCCCACCCTCCAAAACACTCATCTCACTTCTATTATTAAGTAACAAAAGCGGTTACAATACAAACATAGAGCTATGCTCTTAAGGAGATTACATCTTGTCCATCTGGAGAAGGCAAGCAACACAAATACAAAATCTTCACACAATTACAATGTCTCTGAAGACATAGCATGTAGATTCCCTTCAGCTCCTCAGTTGACTATCTCAGCTAGCCTCATGGCCAGCCCAACCTCTAGGCATATCAGGTTCACATCTTAATAGATCTAAGAGTCAAAGTGTTTATAGTTAAAACCACTCGAACACTCTCAACCTCTCACTGTTATCACTCATATATTGATCTGACTGCACACAAGATTACATATAATCTCTTACCATGTGCCAACCTGTTCTGCCTATCCCAGCCTTCAACGGGACAGGCAGAATAGGTTGGCACACGGTAAGAGATTTTATGTAATCTCATGTGTAGTCAAATTGATATATGAGCGATAATAGTGAGAGGAGAGAATGTTCGAGAGGTTTTAACTGTGAACACTTAGACTCTCAGATCTGTTAAGATGTGAACTTGATATGCCTAGAGGCTGGGCTGGCCATGAGGCTGACTGAGATAGTCAACTGAGGAGCTGAAGGGAATCTACATGGTATGTCTTTGGAGACATTGTAACTATGTGAATATTCTGTATTTGTGTTGCTTGCCTTCTCCAGATGGACAAGATGTAATATCCTGAAGAGCATAGCTCTATGTTTGTATTGTAACCGCTTTTGTTACTGAATAATACAAGTGAGATGAGTGTTTTGGAGGGTGGGGTTTTTTACCTGAAAATGCTTTCCCACGTAAATCTGCATGTCCACATGTTTTTCTTTCATGTTGCTTGATTATGTATCTTGAATCTATGCTTGTGTTGAATCTGTTCTTTTTTTTAACATTTACTTTTCTTAGAGGATCAATTGGGGATTTACTATGCCTATTTCCGCTTTATGGCATAGTTGTTTGTGTCTTTGAAGTGATAAAAATGAAAATCACTAAGGTACTGTTGTCTTAGAAATCTATTCTATGATGACATACCCATCTCATATCTCTAACAAGTGGTATCAGAGTGTGTTAAGGGAGGTCAAGGCTTGATGATACCAACAAGTGGTGTCAAAGCCTTCTCTTGGTTACTGAAGTTCTGGGTATTTCTCCTGTGTTGATTTCTTAGCCTGACAAGCTTGAGGAAATATGGAGAAATCGATTGGTGTTTGATCCTTCAATGAGTGGAAGTTCTTGCTTCTTTGATTCAACACACAGGTTTGAAAGATGTTGGAGATAACTGGAGTTGATCATATTGTTGCAATATGGTATGAGGCTCCTGGCTCGCAACAAATGTTCCTGATGCAAAGGGCATGAGATGTGCTTGTGGTTGTGTTGCAGCAAAGCGTGGTTTCATACTGGGTGTCTATGTGAGAGGCATCCTGGCAATATGGAGTTGCTTGTGCTATTGTTCAGCCATGGATTATTGTGCTTGTGCTAGGTGTTTTGACTTAGCACTGAAGGCGATTTGTTTGTTGCTCTGTTTGCATGGAGGCTATGAAGTTGATCCTGGTGGATTGCAACTTCTGTATAGCCTGGCTTTCTCGTATGATTGTGTATGATTGAGGTTTTGGAACTGGTATGAAATGGACCTGCTATTCCTGATTACCCATTTCTTGCACTCGCATGGTTCAAATTCATGTCTTTGGCTCTGATGGTTTTGTGTAGATTTTCCTAAAAAGTCTATGATGCATTTTCATGTTTCTTTTCATTGTTCTGGTTAACCATGCTAGTTATGTGCAGACTCTTGGGTTGTCCAGATGAGTAGTGAATATGGAGGTGTGTGGGTATTTTATAAACACTGTGGTTTTGTAGGTTTTACATGGTCAAGAAAAACTTGTGGTGTGTGGAGCTGTTGTTCAGCTATTTTCTAGACCCTGGCTTCTGGGGTGTGACTGGATGAGATAGTTGCAGTTCAACATGGTTTGAGGAGGTGTGATGTCTTCTCTGCATGAGAGTGTTGGTATGTGTTTTTCATTCAACATTCTTGTGGTGTTTCCTGTTGGTTTCGTAAAATATGGTGCTTTTGTTGTGGACGTGATTGGAAAATCAAATATGTTGCTAATCTAGTGTTTGAGTTAAGTTGTCTATGTGGGTTGTTCCCTTTGATTATCTCAGTTTTGCAATTTCCAGTGTGATGATAGATTTGCAGGTTTTTCATTGAAGTGGATCTACGAGTTGTGCATTTTTGTGGGTTGTCTTTACCTACATTTTTTTCGTGAGCCAACTCGGAAGTGGACTATCATTATCCATGAGATTGCTTCTATGATGGTGCAGATTTGTTAGTTGACCTTGTCTGTGGTCACTTGTGTATTGGCGTGGCTGTTTTGAGATGAGAGGATGGACAATGTTGGAGCACCTGAATAGTTAGTGATGGGGACCTACAACATGTAAATAATGATTTCATAGAGAGCTTGTTACACTGGCTAGTGTAAGCTTTGATAGTGATGGTGTGGTCGGTCATGATGCTTGGAAAGCTCAGTGTCATGGTTCAGTGGGAGTTTTAGCAGTGACTGTGGATTCATCATTTGTTGGTGAATGATCTTCTTTGGTGTTGCAGATGCTTCTTGAAGACTCTTAGATCCTGTTGTTGCAGAAGAGTTCTTTCACATCTTCACAGTCACTATTTGAAGATGTGCAACATCTTGGAGCCATGGAGGACATTGGTAGTTTTTTGACTAAGATGTTGGTGATGTTGGTTTAGAGTTTTTTTGCTTTATGTCATGATTTACTCTTACTTAGAGTTTTGGCATGTTGCTTTGCTCTCAAGACCATAACTTTTTCACCTCAAGCATGGTATCTCCTAAGGGGGATGTGTAGATCATGGTGTCATGATAAGTTCTTGTTCCTAAGTTTGGAGCTTTGACAGTGGTCTGGGGTTTTCTCTGTGTTTTGAGTACTTTGGTCATATGTTGGAGGACTTCATGTTTATTGCAGTAATGCAGATTGGAGTTAGCATGAGATGATAGGTTGCTGGTGCTCATGGATCCATGGAGAATAAGGTGAGGCTGGAATTCTTTTGAGAATGTTGCTGTTACAACTGAAAGTTCGAGTTGCATGCACCTTGGTTGAATGCGAGTTCAACAGAGACCATGAAGGAGAATGCTTTTGGGTAAGTCATGGTGGCTTGTATATCTTGGAGGAGCATCCTTTCTTTTCTTCTTGGTATGCTCGGTAGTGGTGTCTCTTCGATAGGTATTTGCCCATTATAGCTTTCAGATATGTGTTATGCTTGCTTTCATGATATGAATCTTGAGTTGTTTTAAGATTCTGGAGGTTTCATAATGAAAGGTGAACAACATAGTATATCTCCTTGTGTTTTTTGAGGATTGGTAGGAAATGTTTATATGGGTTAGTCTGATCTTATTTGAGGTGCTTACATCCATAGATATGTTGGATGTTGTTTTGAATTTGTCAAGTGGGAGATTGTTGGAAATTTATGCCTCATCTTCCTGTCTTGGACATCTATTTTTCCTTAGAGCCCTGTTTCTGGCCTTTACCACCATACCATTGCAAGCTTTCCTTGGTGGCATGGTTGTGTGGTTTACCGCTTTACCGCGGGCCACCTTGCTTGGTTTGACGATTGGGCGGTGTTACCACCTTATCGTGATAGTATTCTTCTAGATTGGCGGTGGCATGGTGAGTGGCGACAATTGGCGTGGTGGTTACCATCATACCACAAGGTTCCCTTGGAGGTGGCAAGGTAGTGTGGTTGGCAGTGCATTAGCGGAGCAAGGCCTTACTGCCTTACTGTGGTGGTTGCTCGTTGGTGGCATGGTGGCATGGTTGAAGGGTGGTGGACTGGTGACGGTTACCGCCTTACCATGGGCAGTGCTCGGGGAAGCCATGGTGGCTACGGTGCATGCCTAGTGGTCAACGTTAGTGGTTACCGCCTTACCGTGGGCAGTGAGAAGTCTCATCGCGGTGGGCACAGTAAGACCATTGGCGATCTGCCTGGCAGTCACTGCCCTATTGTGGGGTGGCCTATCAGCCCCCGCGTTAGCATGGTTGGCCATTAGCGGTCTTGTTATGCCTTGCATAACCACCCCATCTTTTGCCTTGGTCAAAATGGGTCCCCCTTGTTCTTTATCCTTGGTTGTTTTTCAAATAAAGTTTGGAGTTGTTTGCTGCCAACACTTTGTTTGTTTTGGTTTAGTCTGTTGGAAGCGGAACCAGAACTGAATTGGGTTCTGAAAGTCCTTTTAAAACTTGTTTTTTTTTCCCATCCTGACGGTCTTTGTTTTGGTCTTTTGTTTTGTCTTCAGTGGACCTAGAGCCAGAGGGGGTGTTAATATGGTCTTTATCGAAAATTGCAAAATCATAATCGATTCCGCCCCCGCCTCCACTATTTCGACTTTTGGTTTTAGTCTAGGTCTTTGTGTTTAGTTTTATTATGTCGGTCTTTTGCTTTACTTTTTGTGTTTGGTTTTGTTTTGTGTTTAGTTGGCGGACCCGGAATTGGAATTGGAATGAAGTTTGGAAATTTCTTAAAGTTTCGAATCAGTTTCCATTTCAGTTCCACCCCCACCATTTTTCTTGATCGTTGACTTTTTGACTGAAGTCACACTATTGTGAAGTGTTGGTTCTCTTTCAATTTTGACTCCACTTTAAACTGCATTCAATGCATTAATGACAGCTGCTCGTATAGGTAGAAATCCTCATTTTTACCTTCATTAAGGATTAAACTAATCAATATTATTATTGTTAAGAGATTAAAGAGCACGAAAGAGCAAAGGCGGAGTTCATTTGAGCAAATTGATTGAAGGAAGAGAAGGTTATTGCTTGTGAATCAGTTCAGAAGGTTAGCAGGGTTCGGTTGTTCGAGGTAGGGTTTCTTATCATTATTGTTCTTCGTTTATTTACTGTAGTGTTTTTTTTATATGTTTGCCTGTGCTTTGAATCATGTTGTTTTTTAACGAATTCATGGTTCTTGGTGTGTTTGTTAGAGTAGGTTCTTGCTTTATTTTGTTTGTTTGGTTATGTTCTTAGTGTATTTTTGCTTTTTATTTCTTTTGTGTTTTAGGGCACGACCGCTTTCACGTTTTAATCGTGATCGTGTCGCACTATTTGCAGTAATTCTAGATTTAAATGGGTTAGTTAAAATTAGGGATCTATAGTGAGGTAGATTAATGTTTTTACAGTGAGTTAGGGTTAATTGAATCTTGTTTTTACGTAGGGTTTTGTCACGCATTCAAACTGGTAAAATGGTAAGGTTTAAAAATCCGTGCCCTAGTTTTATCATGTTGTTTCTAGATTAGGGTTTCGAAGGTTTCTGTGATCACATTTAAATGATTAAGATATGATTCCCTAAAATACAGTCGTTTCCCATGGTCATATGAGTATAGTCTTATTAAATCCTCTTTTCATTTTAATACGACCTTGGGTTTAATCATGGAGTTGTGTGTTAAATTGATGAAATCTTTGATGATGTCATGGTCAACATAGGCGGAGGCGGGATCAAAATCGATCTTGAACTTTAAAATTCTGTTTTAAGAAAATTATCGATTCCATTTCCATCCCGTATCCAGCTCCGTGTATAATGAGAAGTCTTCTTTCGAAATAACGATGATCTAGACGGAAGCGGAGGCGGAATGGAAATAGAATATGAAAATATAAAAATCTGAAGAAAACCAAATTCATTTTTCATTCCAATCCCGGTTCCGATCACCTTCCCAATTCCGACTCCGAGCCCGTTCATTGTTAGTAAAATATCTATATTGGTTTTGGCTCCAGGTCCAACAATGTTGTTGTTTAAAAACTATGTTTTCTGTTTGGTTCCGCCTCCGGTGCTTATATGAAAGGTATGGTTTTTAAAGTATGTTTTGTGATGATATTTAAAGATTCTAATTAGAGGTTTTTTTTTGCAGGAAAGTTGAAGGATGTCAGGAACATCAGGGGAAGCTGCTTGAAGGAACCAGCCTACGAGAACATCAAAGGCTGCACCTAAACCAAAGAAGTTAAAGCCAAAACAATTGCATTATACCTTAAGGTATAATCATAGGAGTCCGGTTGTAAAGGTGAGCAAAGTGGAATTAGATTGGTCAGACATCACTGATAATAATTTGGGTCAATACAATTTTGAAGAGCTACATGAAGAAACCTTTGCGGAACGAGAAAATATAACAGGAAGGACACAAAGAATAGTTGATTCTAGTTTGGCACATATCATTGTATTTCCCTTATCAGTCCAGTGCCCGGAGTTGATCTTGATAGTAGCAAGTGCCTACAATCCTGCTACAAGACTATGCATGGATTCACAAAATAATGTGATAATTGATCTTACTCCTTATATGTTTAAAAATATATTTAGTGTTCCGGATCCCAAGAACTTGGTGCAGCTAACTAAGGCAGAGGCCTCAGAGAAGTATAGCAATTATAAAACATCCAATAAAACTCATTTGAATAAGAAATGGTTGATAACAAAGAAGAAGTCTTTGCTCAAACTTCATGATCAACCAAAGAGAGCAGAATTTTGCAATGAATTGTCAGACTTAATCTTGATGTTGTCTAGGGTATTTGGGAAGAGGGATGAATTTCACTTCAAGGAGTGGATGTTTCGTTTTATTCAGACCATCTTGAATAGTGAGCAATAGTTTGATTGGTCAATGATTGTCTCTGATGCCATACATGATCAGTTAACAAGGATCAGAGAAACCAAGTGCTTCTTTATGACTTCCTACATTGTATATGCAACAATCAGATTGGGTATTTTCCTAGGTTTGAACAGAGTGGGCATAATGGGAGCCTTGGATGGACAAAAGAAAGTGTGGGAGCATTATGACCAATTATCTCTTCAAGTTACTGAGACTCATTTCAAAAGAGTCAATGATGCATTTTTGTATGTGGTCATCAATCAATTGAATGGGGATGCAGGGTACCGGTTGAGTCAAGAAGCCATGGCATTCATTGATGAATGAGGGTGTTGGTACATTCAATACCCCAAATTCACATATTTCAGGTTAGTTGGTTTTGAAGGCCATCCACATCTACTTCCAAGGTGCTGCAACAACATAATAATTTTGATGGAGTTTGTATATCAGGCTCTTGGAGTTAATGCTCAGTTTGGGATAAAGCATAAAACAGGATGTCACAATGTTCCCATGAAGTTGGGTGAGTATAGTTGTCAACACTTGGTAGGAGCAAAGATGGTTTGTAATGAGTTGATACAATTAAAGTTAGGTTTATACACAGCTCGTAAGTGTTTTGATCCAAAGGGTAAGATGTATGCCTTGTTGCCTTCGGTGTTTACCAGACATTTCAATTTGCTAGAAGACCTCTAGAGTGATCGACAAGATGAATATGATCTAAGAAAGAAGAATTATGAAAGGCTATCTGTCTCACTCATGTCAGAGCTTGGTGTTAAAGCAAACATTCCTAACACATTGGTGGATGATGGAATTGTATTGGATCCATCCTATGAGGCTTTAAACATTGGCATCAAGAGTCTGGATCCAATTGACTAGGACAGTGAAGAAACCATTGATATTAAGCGGATCGGAAGGACAATATTGGATAGAAGTGTGCAATGGTTAGTTCTAAGAACCCAGACTCTTCAAGGACCAGCCCCTAAAAAGGGTAAGGGATACAAAAGGATCAAAAGGAAGACACCTCCTAAAGAGCCTTTGGAGTTCTTTCCCCTAGATATTGAGGAGATAGAACTTGAAGCAGCAAGAGATGAAGAGGAAACACAAGAAGGTGATGTTCCAGTAGGATCTGCTGTTTCAACACCTACATTAGGTGAGTCTTCTACACAAATCCCACTTACAAAATAGCAGAGAGGAGAAGTTCAAGAGGGAGCTCTTCATAGCATGGCTGAAATGGCCAAGGGAAAAGAAGTGGAGAGGGAGATTCATGAGGTTGGAATGGATTCAGATGAAACTGAGTCAGAGAAAGATATGCAAGAAAACATGCCTCTAGAGGAGGATATTGAGCAAGTTTTGACACAAGAAGAACAACGGAAGCTGTTTGAAGAGGCAAAAAGAAATTCTGATGCAAAGGCTGTGATGGAGAAGCAAAAGGAAATTGATGCTAAGGTACAAGCTGATGTTATACTGCACCAACAACAATTAAAGACTAGACAAAGTAAAGCTAAGGCAACAGCTGATGAAGTAGAGAGACAAAGAAGGCAACAAGAATATGAACTTAAGGTCAAAGAAGAGAATGACAAGTTGAAACTAATACAGGAGATTCATGACCTTGAGGAAGAGAAGGCAAGGAACCAGAGGGAAAAGGAAATCTTGGTTGCTAAGTTAAAACTTATAGAGGAAGCTCGCCAAAAGGAAGAAGGAGTAGAACAATTACAAAAAGAAAGAGAAGACGAAGAGCTGGTTAAGAAACAACAATAAGAAGAAGAGAAAGAAAAAAAACTTAGGGCTTTGGAGGCAGAAAGACTAGAGAAGGAAAAACTAGAGGCTTTAGAGAAAAATAAACTAGAAGAAGAAACCCTGGAAAAGGAAAGACTGGAAAAGGAAAGACTGGAGAAAGGAAAGATTGGAAAGGGAAAAAATGGAGAGAAATCAGTTGGAGGAAGAGAGGTTAAAGAAAGAAGAAGAGGATAAAAAGATACAAGAACGAAAAGATAAGGAAGAAGCTGAAAGACTCGTGCAGATGCATACAGTGCAAGAACAAAAAGAGAAATCAAGGGTTGATCCTCAACCCCAAGTAAGTGTGCAGCCACCTTATACTACTATTGCCTCTTCTTCTATGATGAATACTGCTCCATGTGCTCCCATTTGGTTAAAAATGGATCTGCAAAAAAATACAGTAACACCTTCAGAACCTCTCAATTGGGAGGATATGATGAAGGAGATTGAACAAGAGAGGCCCAAAAAGAAGGCCAAAATTCTACATTCTACTAGACTGACAGATAAAGGAGAGATTGTTGCTGAATGTGCCATGCCAATGATAGAAAAGGAGGTAGGGGACATGTAGGTAATAGATTATCAGTTGAGTACTATCAACTTGGGAAGGCCCACTAGAAATCAGCAGATGAACCTGATTGATGTGGTAGCTTCAACAACCAAATCAAGAATGATAAAAGATAAACAAAAGAAAGATGAGCTTAAGGTTCAGTTGGATCAATTACATTCATTTTTGAAAAGTGTCTCCTCTCTGAGATCACAACAGGTAACTGCCATTGAGACTCCTATTTTGTTAAGTAAAAAGGAGGTAGATGATTTGGTGTAGGTAAGAAGTAAAGCAAAGATGGTAGACAGATGGATAGACAAGTTGAATCAGGAAGTAGGTGAAGTTTTGGTTGAGGGTTTTGAAGTTTATAAAGGTACCGAAGAATTGATAAAAGAGATGCATCAATATATTGAAGCATCAGAGAAACAAGAAGAAGAGTATAAAGAGTTTAGTCAGAAATTAGAAAAGGTTAGTGCATTACCTTTAGCTACTCTTCTTGAACAATCAATACTTGAGGAGGACAATAAGGATTTTGTGAAGAAAACCTCTCGTATACTCTAATTTAGAGCAGATTTCTTGTGTAAGCATAGGAACGAGGTTCAAGAAGCTGTTAATAATTTGACTGAGTAGTTTGAGGAGCTGGAAGCAGTCATTGCTATTATTGTGGATGTAGATATGTTGACAAAAGAAGGTATGCCTTTGGATCAAATTAAAGAGGAATGGGATGAGATATTTAGAGGACTCATGCAGAAAGAAGATGATGGAGAAGATTTGATAATAGATCAACTAATGGATGTTAAGGAAGAAATAAAAGCTACAAGAAGAGAGTTGATAAAGATGAAAGGTATGAGAGAGTTTGCTGTAGCAGAATTGGATCGAATCAATTTGAAGATAGCTGGATTGATGGGCTAGAAATAGATACATTACAACAGGTCTTCACCAGTTATGATGAGTTCATTGCAGATCTAGATTCACATGCATAAATCTCCTGCATGCATGGCTTTCTTCTTCTTCGCATGTTGCATGCAACACTGACAGTTTTTGAAGCGCTTGAATTTATTCTCTTCTATTGTCTGTTCTCTAGTTTGACTGGAAGTCTAATGTAAGAACTCAAGATCAAATTGATCTGAGTTTCCAAGGAAAGTCTTTAGTTCCTAAAAAGGTGGATGGCTTAAAATAGAAGGGGAATCTGAATGTTTGTATATCTATAAATACCCTGTGGGTATCATATTGTAAGGGTCGGCTAATTGAGAATAGAATTGGCTTACCTAATATTAGGAGATAGGATTTTGTAGTGATTACAGAGATACATTGTACTTGATGTTTACAGTTAAATAAAATTTATAGGTTTTTTTTTGCAAATATGGTGTTAGAATTAAGTTGTTTTACTTGATACGGTTGATAAGTTATAATCTATCTGGATGCTAGTGATTGTGTTGAAGAATTAAAGTTTCTTGAGTGATGAAAGTCATTTGAAGGAATCGGATTTAAGGATTATCTTGTTAGATTATCGTTGAAAGGAATTTATTTGAAGTCTGTTGATCTATGATCTTGATAATGAATGAATGAGTGTTCTTTTGAAATTCTTGAAGTATTTGTGACGTGTGACTGGTGAAGTTAATTAAGCACCTAAAATGTATGCAATGGTATAGATTATTCTATAAATTATGTCATTTTATGGTTTTTACTAATCTATTGGAAAACATTCATTATTGAAGATATATGTCTAGATGCTAAAATAAGTTTTGTTCATATTTACTGATTTACCCCATGATCCATCTTTTTCTTTTATTTTGAAACCCCTTATTCACTAAAAAAGTTCAAAAAATTGAGTCATTGCTTGCATTCTTTATTACCAGCACAGGCCCCTTAAATATTATAGTTGCATGAACTGATTAAGTGACACCAGACAGTTGAGAACCAACTACCAGGACCTTGGAAGTTAGGCTACTATATGTTGTCTTTCTTTTTCAGGAGAAATAGAGTAGAAATATTCTGTTTTAATGTTGTTTGTGTCATTTTCACCATCAACAGGTCTAGGCTGGTGGTAATCTGGCGGTCAGGGCCTGGTAGTGCGGGACAGACAAAGAATGAGCTTGGGCGGGTTCACCGCCACACCGCGAGGTGACTTTGTGAGCTCGACGGTAGCACGGGTAAGGTCTGGGTGAGCTTGGGTGAGATCACCGCAATATAGTGACTGACTGAGCTAGGTGGTAGTGTGGTTGGAGGCTGAGGTCGAGTTGACATAGGCTTACCACCATACCATGGTAGGAGCCTGAGCTCGGTGTGGTAGCACAGTGGAACGCAGAGGTGAGCTCAAAGCTCGGTCAACCGAGCTTGACCAAGCTGGACCAGAGTCAAAGTAGCAAACAAATGAGGAGGTGACATGTGGCAATATCTTTATGATCTGATTGGCTGAAGCTTTAATTTCTAATTGTGATTGGGCTACATTATTGAACGGAGGTTGACGGACATGTCTGAAACCAGTTTTAATGTTGCATGGCTCAATGCATGCTGATTAAGCGATGCACGTTATCAGGGAATGGTTGAAGCTTGCAGGTAGGATAATTAATTATCCTAGTGACTGTTGATGGCTGAGTTAGGCAGAATAGGTTGGCAGACGGTAAGAGATTATATGTAATCTCATGTGTAGTCAGTTAGGTGGATGAACGAATAGAGAGAGAGTGTTTTGAGCGGTCTTTATCGTGAACACTTAGTCTCTCAGTTCTGTGAAGATGTGAACCTGAGATGCCTAGAGACTGGGCTGGCCGTGAGGCTAGTTGAGAGTGTCATATGAGGATCTGAAGGGAATCTACATAGTATGTCAATTGAAAACATTGTAACTGCGTGAAGATTCTATATTTGTTGTTGTTGTATTTCTCCAGATGGACAAGATGTTATCTCCTGAAGAGCATTGCTTTGATATTTGTATTGTAACTACTTTGTTACTGAATAATACAAGTGAGCTGAGTGTTTTGGAGGGTGGGAATTTTTACCTGAAAGGGTTTTCCCCACATAAATATGTGTGTCTACATATTTGTCTTTCATGGTTGTCTGATTCTATATTCTTGAATCTATGCTTGTGTTGAATCTGTTGTAAGTTAACCATTTACTTTTATTAGAGGATCAATGGGGGATTTTTGTGCCTATTTCCACTTTATGGCATAGTTGTTTATGTCTTTGATGTGATTTAAAATGAAAATCACTAAGGCACTACTATCTTAGACATATGTTCTATGATGACAGACCCATCTCGTATCCCCAACAAAACATGGGACATAAAATCACCTATATAAGGATCAAGTTCACCTCTTTCTTAAGATGTATGAATGCACACAAAAATTCCTATCTAGTGGACAACAGATTCACCCATGTATTGAATTGTACAAATGGGGATGGTACAAATAGACTTGGGATCACCCCTGCGGACAACAAGTTTGCCTATTCTCAAGGATGTACGCACGAGGGAGACTCAAACAAAAAATGGGATCACACTTGCAGACAACAAGTTCATCTGTTCTAGGAACAAACGAGTGGGAATGATGCGAACTCACCTATGAAGGAAGCATGATTTCCTATTCTAAGAGAACAGGTGGACATGGGGTTGCCTAAAGGAGGGACCCACACAAAAATTCACCCCTGATGAGGACAAGTTTTCCTAAAGGATGACCTAAAATGGACTTGAGACATGAAATCACCCCTATTCAAGGAAGGATCACCTATCCACAAAGAAAATTCACCCTTGTGAGAAGAAAACTCACCATTGAGGGAACGGGTAGACTACGGAAAAGGATAGAAGACACAACAACCAAAAAGCAGTAGGTTGGACTGACTCGAACTAACAACAAGCACTGGTATCACACAAGAAGAAACACCAAGCAACACAATCCTAGAATTAGTGATAAAGGGTTTAAAAACTCAATGTAGGCCTACCACCTTGAGGGGATACCCCAAGGTTAATACTCCATGATACTAGGGTGGTTCTCTAGATCACCCTTTCTTGCGAAGGTAGATAACTAGAGATCTAATGGCATAGGGTCATCAATAGGTGCCACAGGCTCACCTTCTCTCTCTCACTCAAGGAATATCATAGTCCACCATGAGGATTCCTATCTCCACCCAAGGGAGTACATGGTGAGTAAATTTGGGGTGCAATACACATCCCTTGCACTACACCAAGCCGTGACTAAAACACGGGTCTTTATGTAGGATTAACAAGGCTATCTCATGCGTCCTCGATATATGCTAGGTATGTGAGGCACAACCGTGAACACTATCCTATCACAAGCATGGATTGGGAGCCCCAACAAGGTACTAGAAACTCAGACCAACCTTTCACGTCTTATCTAGGTATCACCCTAGCTTTGATGCTTTGCTAAAAACGATGTGAATGGATTGGGGTAAAACTTTATCTCTCCCCCCTTTATATACCCTACTGGTAACATGTGGTTGGAATTGTCCTTCGAGTGATGAAATCCTAGGTAGGTCCCACTAAAGGAAGGAAATACTAGATTCTTCGATTGGTCCCCAGGCTTGCATGTAGCACAAGGGGAGAGCTTAGACACACTAGCACTTCCTAGGTAGATTGGACTAGACTAGAATGAATTGTGATTTCTCAGCACCAAGAATCACCAAAAAGTGCAAGGGGAGTAGATACATCAATAATTCACTCCCAAACATAGCAAACAAGGTTAATTGACCCTTTAATTAAGCTATGTGTGCCTAAATTAGTGCTAAAAAAAGACACGTAGATAGATCTAACTAGGGGTCTTCGACTGATTGTCCTATAGAAAATATGTCAATAGTTTGTACCACAGGTCTTCGTAAAATGTGTGAGGTGAAAAGATGCACAAATTGTTAGTTAAATACCACAATCCTTGACAAACAGGTTAGTTGGTCAGTATCCAAAACTAAAACCAAATTGTAGCTCAAACTGAAAAAATTTAAGGTTCTGGATTTTACCAATTCACATCTGTGTGAGACGAGTTCACCCTTGTCTATTAAGCAAGATCTCCTATTTCATGAAAGAGGTGGATTCATTTTCACCTATTTTCAGGAGAGGTGTATGCGATTTTTCCCCTATGACTTATGCAAATTCGCCTCCGTATCAAGCGGGTTTGCTCGTCCTCATGTGTTCATCTCTAGATTTTTCAATCTAGATTTCTAATTTCTAATTTTCCCATTATACAAAAGAGTGATAGCATGTTCACCTCTGTTTAATGAAAGTACACCCCTGCATCTGGCAAGCTCACCCATCTGGGGTAGATTTTCCCCTAGGTATCAAATCCAAACCTACAAAATTTTAAATAACAAAAAACAATAAAATTGACCCATGATGTGGGTCCCATTGGGCGTGCCAGAAATGTGATGCAAGTGATTTTAATCTACTAAAATGCAAGAACTAAACTATGCAAAGATTAAAAACACAAAAAAAAAACACTCAACATTAGGCCTAATTAAATTCAAACAAAAACACAAAGAAATGGAACCTTTTACCTTGTTTGAACTGTTGGTCTTGGTTGGCCCTTTTTGATGCTTGATTGTGTGCTCCTTTGTTGGAAAAATGAAGCTGTATACACCTAAAATCGGTCAAGATAATCGATTAATTAAAGACAAGGTATTTTATTAATAAATCCTCTTAATTCCTCTACTTATAAATAAATTGAAAAATATATTTATATAGTTCACTTTCTTAAATTCTTTCTAAAATCATTTTCTTCATAATTTAATTAAATAAACAAATCTAACTAATTTTTTTTATTTGATTAATTCCCTCTCAATTAAAATTGAATTTTTAATTCAATTTTGTCACATTTCTACATAACTCTCTAACCTCCTTCCACCTCATCTACCACCTCAACATGTGTCACATGAGCTTAAATATTTCTAATTTAAAAAATGGGAATTTCCATCAACAAACTCCTAACAAGATTGGAGACACATGGATTATCCTTCCATTTGATTCTCTTCAACACTTGGAAAAGTGCTCTTTTAAAGGGAACCATCTCCATGATTCTCTCCAACTTCCTCACTTTCTACCGTTGATCTCTCTAGATCATAATCTTGACTATTAAATCATGCCACATCACTTGCTGCCTTAGAAAATCTATAAATATGAGGCTCATTTACAACTTTTGCATAGGAGATTGAGCATAAAATTACTCTACAAAAATCAACATAGCATTTGAGAGCATTAGCATAGCATCTTAGTCTTGTATTTTAGCATTTGATTTGAAGTAGTGTTATAATGGAAATTTTCCTTTATAGAATCTTAGTTGTTGCATTATTTTTGTAGTATTTCTCATAGCACTTCATTTAGATTTGCATCTCAATCCTAGCAATCATCTTAACATCATTTTGAAATTCAGCAACATATCATCTACCATTCAACATTGTATATTACAGTCCAAAATCATGTTTAATGTAGGCATATAGTCTTGCATTTCATATATTATCTTGTTTCTTAGGTTGCCATTTGATGAATTCATGTGCAATATACAAATATGAGAGCATGAATTAGAAGATCCCTAAGATTAGAGAGCAATGGAACAATTTTGAATGAATATGTTGTAGCAACTTGTTTTTTTATTTCAATTTCATTAATGTAATATGTTTCATTGATTGTGTGGCTAGATTTATCTTTCTGATACACATATTTTACACCACATAAATTGATGCCCACTGTGGGGCCTAGCCCCTTTTATTAATATTTTCTAGAAAGTGTATTTATAGGTTTAGACGTGAAATTTTTTAGCGTGACTATGGGTTCTTTTGGCACATACAAAACACCTTTTAGTGCATATAGTTCCTGTTATGATGCATTTGAATTTTTTTTTGGTGCATTTGCGAGTTCTTTTAGTGCATACATGGGATTTTCTAGTGCATTTACTCTGTACTTTAGCACATACATAGACTATTATAGTGCATTTTTTAGTTCTTCTAGTGTATAGGAGTATTATTTTAGCGCATCTAGTTGCTGTTCTGGTGTATTGGGTTTTATTTACAATTTTTTCAAACTCTGGAAATTAATCTGTCTCTTTATTTTGTAGGTATTCTAAACGTTGTTAGAGACTTTGTTGAGACTATAAGAACATTATCAACGAATATTTTCCTAAAGCTACTAAAGTTTGTTTTGCAGGGGCGAGCTTTATTGTTGTTTCTTTTGATTAAGTTAGGAAACTAGTTTAATTAGAAGGATGATTGATCAAACATGTCTGCTATGTTTGTGGAGTGGTAGGCATATGCTCTCCCCTTAACTGGGTGACCAAAAATCCAGATCCATTCTTTTCATTTTTATTGCATTTTATCCTTAGAGGGCCTGCCTGGTGGGAAAAAGTAATCACCCCAGGGAACGACCCAACCGGGAACACACTAAAGCCAAGTGACTTCCACCCAGTATATAAGTGTGCATACTTGAGGAAAGTTCAAGTATCACAAGGATTTTTCAGACAAGAAGGGAAGCAATAGTCTCTTTCTATATGGATGATCCTCTACGAACGAAATGCCTATACTAGAACCTTTTTGTTATAGTAAGCCAAAATCCCTTTTCTATTTGCTGGTGTAAGAGGTCTAACCTCTGATGCCATCCCATATTCTTGTGGCTTTTAGTAGAGATGAAAATTTCATCATTGGAGATTCATGAGAACTGAAGCTTGGCTGACCAGATAAGTGAGTGCAATGTAAGGGGGGGCCAATGTGGTCAAGCTTCTAATCATCCACTTAAAGTAAGCACAACTGGAGTAAAATCCAAGTGGGAATCCAGTAAATTATGTCCTACACAACCTTAGGAATTGTACTTGTTTGATGTGTCTTACATGTGTGTTTTAAACAAATTTCAAAATAAACATCACACATGGAAATGTAAAACCATTGATTTAGAAGAAGATCCAATAAAACAATCAAATTCCCTTCTAGAAAGAAAGAAAAATCAATCAAATTGTCAAAAATAGAGAACATTTTCTAGATTCGTGCACCCATTGACTGTTCAAGCGCATATATTGCTTTCTCTAGTGCATCCATTGACTATTTGAGTGCATACCTCCAATATTTTAGCACATCTGTGTAATTATGCAACACATGCCTTCCATATTTTAGTGCATACATTGACTGTTCCAATGCATACCATCCATCTTTTAGCGCATCCATGTCATTCCTTAGCACATCTGTGTTTTAGTGTATCTATGCACTGTTCTAACACATCCGAACAAAATTTAACCAAAGAGCTAAACTCACAGTTTAGGATCTTTTTCAAAGGAGAATCATTTCTCAGCCATTACAAAGTCTTATACTTGTTGAAACTAGCATTTACAAGTGAAAATCCTTTACCTAAGCTTTGATCAAACATCTAAATGTGCCTCATCATCACATCTATCTCTGATTAGCAGTCGAGTTTCACCATTAGGATTCATCATCCTTTGTCAGGATTTATCATCCTTCATCTAAAAAAAAATGTTGTATAATCACATTTGGCTTAGCCCTTTATGGAGCTCCCAAACATCGATCAAAAACTTAGTAAATTTTCATCACTTTTATGCCCGTTCAAACAAGATCACAAAGGAAAAAACTCAAGGAAAAATAATTTGAAACTCAAAACACCATGGCTGAAGCCGAGGAAAATCCATTCCATAAATTCCACACACCTGAAACTAAGGAAATAAATGAGGAAGACGTCCAAAAAGCTCAACAAGATCCAAATTCTCACAAATTCCTAGAAAAGATTTTTGAAAAAGATGGAGAAAAGAACCTTTTAATGTTGGCTAAACAAGGTGTCAAATTGCCTAATGACTTTGATGTAAATCAACTAAAAGGAGAACCCAAAAAGACTGAAACTAATCCCCCAAACGTAGATCCAATGGCTACCTTAACCAATCAAATGCAAAACCTTCAACAATAACTTCTTGACATGCAAAGAGGAATCACCAAAAGATACTTGATACAAGACATCTGCCCCTATCCTTTCGATCAAGCTATGAACATGATACCCTTCCCTAAGCATTGTGAATTCCCTAGATACAATAAATACAATAGTAAAACAGATCCTATAGATCATATAAGGGAATTCAAACCATGAGCCTAGAGTTTACACACGAGGAAACTTACTTGATGAGATTGTCCCCACAAAGTTTGGGAGGACAATGTATGCAATGGTTTTCACAATTACCCCCCATAAATCAGATCCTTTGAAGAATTAGTCAACAAATTTATCACACAATACTCTTATAACATCCAACATAAGATTACAATGAAGGATCTTTGCAATGTAAAAAAAAAAGGGAGAATTATTTCTTGTATTTTTGTAAAGGTGGCAAAGATAATTTGCAAGATATCCTCGTCCCATACCAAAAAAGGAAAAGATGGAAGTGTTCATTGAAAATTTAAATGATGATATGAATTATAGGCTTGAATTGCAATGTCCACCTACCTTTGAGAAATTTATTGAAAATGGAATCAAAATTGAAGAATCTTTGGTCAAGAGAGGAGTCTTGAAAATTTACAATGAAAACAACTCAACAAACTCCTCCAACAATGATAAACCCAAGTTTTGGAAAAGATACAAGAATACTGGTAATGATGCTTCAGCTGAAACACACAATCCAAAACCAGTATTTAATTTGACAACAACTACCACCAAAAACAACCAAAAAAACACCAATCAAAATCAAAACACCAATCAGAACAGTGACCAAAATAATGTTCCATCTCAACCACCACCATATCAAACACCATCAAATCACAGGAAATTCACACCTTTGGGTCAATCACTAGAATCCACATTGAAATAAATTCTTGTATAAAATCTTATCACCTTACCAGACAATCGAGGTTTTGAGCCAGAAGTGAAATCATGGTGGAATGATGCCCATTACTGTGAATTTCATCGGTGCAAAGGTCATCAAACAAATAACTGTATGCAATTAAAGCACAAGGTGCAAGACTTGATAGACCAAAATATCATACAAATAGGACCCCAAACAAACACTGATCATGGTGCATTCAAGAATCCCTTACCAAATTATGACAAAGGGGAATCCTCTACAATGAATAGCAAAGGGAAAAATGTAAACTATGCTCATGATACTACCATCTTTCATATTTCAACAATTGAAGATCAAACAAATGACATTAAAAAAATGACCCACACGACATTGTCATAGCCAACCATCAAATTAATGACTCTCCAATTCAACATGGACAAGACACCATCATAGCTGGAAAAAAATTCAATGACACCAACATCACATCCAATCAAGTCTATAACATCAAGAAAAACATGGCTGCAACCAATAACCAAATTAATGTCATTAAAATCAAGGGGAACTAGACAACATACCCATAAATGCAACCACAGGGGCACAATCCAAATATGTTCTAAAAGTAAGCACTTTCAAAACACCCACTGCCCTATCACATCAATACAACATTATTGATCAAATTCAAAAGATCCCAACACAAATATCTATATTAGAACTCCTCAATATTTCACCCGCCCACAAGGAAATTTTGGAAAAGGCCCTAGTGGATACAACAGTACCAACGGATCTGGAAGTTTGCACATTCCAAGCCATGGTGGGGAATTTGATTGCACCTCATTACCTATACTTCTCAAAAAATGATGACATATCCATCTCTCATCCCCATAACGTAACACTTCACATTGAGGTCTTAATACATAAAATTTGAGTCAAGTGCATTCTAATAGATGGAGGAGCCGGTCTCAATATATGTACTTTAAAGCTCGTCTATGCACTAGGATTCTCAAAGAATGCAATATATTCAAGGAAATATATCACCATCAAAGCCTATGATGACAAGGAAAGATCTTCATAGGGACTAATTATGTTGCCAGTTCAGGTGCAACCGATTCAAAAAGACATAATTTTCCAAGTTTTGGACAAAGACTTGACATAAAATATACTCTTGGGTTGTCCTTGGATCCATGAGATGTAGGCAATCCCCTTGACTTACCATCAATGTTTGAAATTTCCTTGCAATGGGAAAGAGATCACTATTCCGACTGATTCCAATAGTTCTCAGTATTGCAATACCCTCAAGTTGGTCCAGGATGTCTTTGTACCTCATAATAGAGAAGCTCTCGCTTCCACATCCACTACCCCAAGTAATTCAAGCCAATCAAATTCCTTGTCCAAATTGCTTGCCATGTCCTCAAATAAAGAAAGTAAACCAAGTTCCCCTCCTAAAAAATCTAAGAAAGAGGAAGAAGCTACCTCTTCTACCTCTACCTATCATGAAGCCCAACTCAATGCTTTGTCCAAAAAATTCAAGAAAAAGGTCCAAGTCAAAGATAAAGGTGTGGGTGAATATTCTATCGAGCAATCCCTGTGTCTCTCACAATTATCTTCCCCAAAGTCCTATGTTCAACCATCAACCTCAACACAACAGTCTTCACAACCTATCACACTCTTTGATGGTAGATTCATAAAAGCAAGTACTCAAGCCAAGGAATCTAATGATAAATAAATTTTGAACTCGATTTACAAGGATGAAGACAAATCTCAAGCAACAACAACTAATGTATAAACAACACAATATGGAAAAAGGATTTTCAATCTTGGAGAAAATGGGATATGAAGGACAAGGACCTATCGGCAAGAGAAAACAAGGAATCTTGGAACCAATCCAAACCATCTTAACCAATCCAAAAGACAAGATAGGGTTGGGATATAAAGAGGAAACAAAAGGAGAAGCCACCCAAAAGGTTGTTGAACGAATCCTACAACTGCAAGCTAGTAATGACTATGAAACTGACTCAAATGAATATGAGTGGGATTCATTTTCTGAAGAGTCTTGTCATGAAAAGGGAATTGATGTGATACAAAATTATGCACCCATACATGAGGAAGGAAAAAGTTTGGGGTTAAGACCACTTGAATTTGGATCACAACCTATCGATGGCTCAAGTGAAGACGATCATAATCCTAGTGAGAAAAATAATTCAAAGGAGAGTTACATCATAGACCTTGACCTTATTATAGGATTACTTGACAATTTCATGATCAAGACTCTCACTACCTTTGACTTAAACCAATTCGACAATTCTCTACCTCTAGTACATACCAAACTTATCGATTGGGACCAAATCGAGCCTCTCGACATCCCTATATTTTCAAATGATGATGCCATTGTCAACTTCCTCTGTGCTGACAACCCCAAAACTTGTTCCACCACTAAATCTCAGAACCAGGCTTCCAGTCAGAGGAGTGTCAAATCTCTCAGCTACAAAATGAATAATACAAAAAATTGATGTAATGGTGAAAACCATTCTATGGCAACATTAGATCAAGAAAAAGTAAAAATAAAGAGCACATCCAATGGTGAAAACCTCTCTGAGGCATCGAAGGATGAGCGATTTGACACTCTCCTCAAACACTTTCAAGAGAGATCAAAAGTATTGATTGAGCCCACTCAATCCATCAACATTGGCACAATAGAAACAATGAAGACTCTGCATTTAGTAGCATCCTTGATAGAACAATAAAAACCAAGCTTCACCAAATTCTTTGAAGAGCAACATATCAACTTTTCTTGGTCCTATGCAGACATGCCAGGGATAGATCCAGATTTAATCATGCATCATTTATCCTTACCACTAGGAGTAAAACCAATGAAGAAAAAGTTAAAGAAAATGCATTCGCATATTGCCCTCTTAGTGAAAGCATAATTGAAGAAGCTATTGGATGTAGGGTTCATCATACCTATTTATTATGTTGAGTGGATCTCCAATATTGTACCAATTTCAAAACCTGACAATAGTATCCATATTTGCATAGATTTCAGAGATCTCAATAAAGCCTGCTCGAAGGATGATTTTCCTCTACCCAACATAGACATCATCATGGACCTAATAGTTGGACATGCCATGTTTTCACTTATGGATGGTTTCAAGATATAACCAAATATAAATTGCACCTAAGGATCAAGATAAAATGGCCTTCACGTGCCCATGGGGCACATTCTATTGGAACGTCATTCCCTTTGGACTGAAGAATGTGAGAGCTACTTATCATAGATCCATGATGACAATCTTCCATGATATGATGCACACATTCATGAAATAATACGTAGATGATATGTTAGCTAAATCATACACCAGAGAAGGAAACCTAAAGATCTTAGATAAAATCTTCACCAGATTGGAAAAATTCAATGTGCGACTAAACCCAAAAAAGTGTGTATTTGGGGTGACATCTGCAAAACTCTTAAGATATATAATTTTAGAAAAAGGCATTGAGGTGGATCCTACGAAGGTTAAGGAAATCATGGAGATGCCACCTCCCAAGAAAATCAGCCAGCTAAGATCACTCCAAGGAAGATTTCAATCTATCCGAAGATTCATTTCATAACTAGCAGACAAGACCCATCCTTTCACTCACTTGCTACACAAAAAATGTCTCCTTTAGATGGGATGAGAAATGTGAAGCCATTTTCAACCAATTGAAAAAATATTTAATGAGTCTACCCATCTTAGTATCACCAGCAGAAGGAAGACCACTCTCACTATACATAACAACAACTGAGACATCATTGGGAGCTTTGCTAGCACAAGAGGATTCAACAGGAAAAGAAAGGGAAATCTATTATACCAACAGAACATTAAATGGCTATGAAATAAATTACACATCCATTGAAAAGGCTTGTATGGTAGTAGTGTTTTCCACTCAAAAATTGCGACACTATATGCTGACTCATACCATCAAGCTAATAGCCAAAATTGATCCATGAAATATCTGCTCAACAAGGCAAATCTAACAGGAAGATTGGAAAAGTGGGTAAGGATACTGAGTGAGTTTGGCATCCAATATGTTGATAGGAAAGCAATCAAAGGTCAAGCCATCAAAGATCAACTAGCTGAAGCACCATTACATGATGTTCATCCTCTACACATTGAGTTTCCAGATGCTGATGTCTTTACCATAACAACCAAACAATGGATATTATACTTCAATGGATCATACACTCAACATGGATTGGGATTGGAAATTTTATTTGTCACTCCCCAAGGGTATACTATTACAAAATAATACAGATTGATGTTCCCCTGCACTAAAAACACGAAAGAATATGAATAACTCATCATTGGAATCAAGATAGCTATAGGATGGAAAATCACATAGTTGCAAGTCTATGGAGATTCTCAACTAGTCATAAATCAAGTCAATGATGACTATCAGACAAAGGATGAAAAAATGATTCCCTACAAAAGGATGATTGACGACTTTAAGAAATAATTTGTTACCATCAAATTTGAAAAAATACTAAGAATAGACAACAAAGTTGCTGACGTTATGGCCACTATTACTTCTCTATTACAAATTCTAGATAAATGGAGTTATTATGAGTTCATGGTGGAACAACTGTTTACCCCTGCCTATGACGATCCCAAGTCCCAAGTTGTTTTCCATTTACTTGATGCTGATACTTCAATCTATGGAAAGATCCACACCTACCTAAGGGATAACACCCTTTTACTTGACCTATCCTGAAACCAAAAGTGAAACTTCATCCATCAAGCCGCTTGACACACTTATCACGGATGTACTTTACAGATGAGATATTGAAGGAACTCTCCTTCGATGTCTAGAATTCAATGAGTCTGAAATGGCTTTATAAGAATTTCATGAGGGTATTTGTGGAACACATTCAAGTGGTCTTACCCTAGCAAAGAAACTCCTACATTTGGGGTATTACTGGCCAAATATGGAGAAGGAGTCTTTCCAGTTTGTTAAGAAATGCAAGAAGTGTCAGATCCATGGTAACCTAATACATGCACCAACACAAGAACTCCAACCATTTGCATCAACTTGGCCCTTTTGTCAGTGGGGAAAATCCATCCATCTTCTTCCAATGGGCACAAATTCATAATCACGGCCACTGAGTATTTTACAAAGTGGGTTGAAGATTTTCCTTTAACTACCATCATTGGTAAGCATATTGCATCCTTCATCCTAAATTACATTGTTTGCCGATATGGTATCCTAGCTCCATTGTCAGTGACAATGGTAGACCTTTCAAGAATCAGGATGTCCAAGAACTTTGTGAAAGGTTTCATATCCAACATCGATTCTCTACACCATACTACCCTCAAGGAAACAACCAAATAGAGGCCTCAAACAAAACCATCTTGAAGATCCTAAAGAAAACCATCAATGATGTTGAACACAATTGGCATGTTCAACTGAACCCTACTTTATGTGCATACCGCACCAATATCTGCACCCCGATAGGAGCCACACCATATGATCTTGTCTATGGATCAAAGACCATTTTACCTATTGAGGTTGAGATATCATCACTCTATGTGTCAATAAAAGGCATCATCTTAGATGAAGACTATCAGGTATCTAGGTTATAAGAGTTGGAACTGTTGGATGAATGTCGTCAGCTTGCAGTGGATCATCTGAAAGCATATTGTAGACATGGAAAATTGACCGACACACTTGATCCTGATTACTAACATCGTTTCATCCTAAATCACACTCTCAGCTTATCATCACTCTTCATCCATTAATTAAATAAATGATTATTTATCTAATTAAGTCATTCTCCCCTATTGATTAAATAAATCAATTTAATTCAATTAACCCTCATATCTCTCTTTTATTAAATAATTCATTTTATTTAAAAATTAAACTCTAAAGTCCTCTTATTAAATTGAATAAATTAAACCTTATTTGATTTAATCTAACATTATCCCTTTTAGTTAAATAAATCAAAACATTAATTTAATTAAACCCTTCCTCTCAATATGATTTAAATTAATTCATAAATTTAAGTCTAAATTGTCACATCTCCTAATTCCTCATTACATTAATTAATCTTTGATTAGTTTAATCTTAAATCATGTCCCATCCTCTAGCTTTTACCACTTGCACATGAAAATAGATTTAATTCATTTATTAAATCTCTATTTTCTCTCAACATGGCATAAACGGGGAATATTCCCTCAAATCCAAGTGGACTTAGTCCTTCCGACAAGGAATTTATTTCACCTTACAAGTCCTTTTTCCTTGAGCCAAGTGGCCATAACTCCATTTTATTCCCTCTCCAACAAGTTATTTCACTAAATTCAAATTCCACCTAATATCATTTATTGGCACTTTGATCAAAATGTGCACAACCTTCACCCATTCACATCTTGACAAGTGGCACTTGGCCATTGGATGTTGAATGATCCCACATTGCTCATTCTTCCAATTTGAAATCTATAAATGAGAGACTCTTCCTCTCATTCATCATCCACAATTTGAGAGAAAAGTTATTATCTTCAATTGAGAGCAATTCTATTAATCTTCTTGAGTATTTGTCATCACCATAGCTAGGTTATTACACATTTTAGAAAGGAGTCACATTGTTCTTCACCATCAAGTGGATCAACCATCATTAAGCTTACAAAGGAGTTGGGAAAGGGCCAATTTCTATACATAATTGGCACCAATTCCCCCATGGGATCAAGTGTTTGCATTGTTTAAATTAGGATTTAACTTAGTTGTTTGTATTGTTCTTCATTCATTTCCGACTTTGAATAATTGTGGATGGATTTCATGGGGAAGTCTTATTCTAACTTGCATTTCAATCTAGTAATGTGATTGTTTGCCATATTTGTGTAGGTCTAGGATTGGGGTTCACACATATCAACAAAGAATGTTAAGAAGTTACAATCACAAGGTCAAACCAAGAAAATTTCAGGTAAGTGGTTTGGTACTAAAGGGAAATCTGCACAATCAACAAGGCAGAGAAAAGAAGAGAAAGTTTGAACCGAATTGGCTAGGTCCCTTTGTCATTGTATTAGTCTATGGATCAGGAGCATATCAACTATCTACACCTGAAGGGGATCTATTTGAGGAGCCTATGAACTGTCTCCATCTCAAAAAGTTCTATACCTAAATCATCTAGTGCCTGTTAAAAGTCATGAAGAAATACAAAAAAAATCAGAAAAAGTCCTGAAGAAATACAAAAAAATCAGAAAAAGTCTTGAAAAAATACAAAAAAATCAGAAAAAGTCTTGAAAAAATCCAAAAAATCAGAAAAAGTCCTAAAAAAATCCAAAAAATTAGAAATGTCCTGAAAAAAGACCTAAAAATCCGAAAATGTCTTGAAGAAATACAAAAAATCAGAAAAGTCTGAAGAAATCCAAAAAAATAAAAAAAGGAAAAAATAAAAAAAGTGAAAAAATAAAAATAAATTGTTGCCTTGATGAAATCTTGGCAAACAGGCGATTGGTAATAGCAAAAAAAATAAAATCATAAAATCTGAAAAAGTGCAATAAAAGCAAGTGGTGAAAACTTGGTAAAGGCGCTATTTGTGATGAGTGCGCTTCTCCATCTGTTGGAACGTGTGTTGGCCATCTGATTTTTCTATAATCACGTATACATGCCTATCATAAAATGAGCTTCATGAACATATCCAGTTGTTGCGGTCGTGTCCCACCTTGGCTTGGTTATCAATGTGCATATCCGTAATAATTGGTTCATTTTTCACTGGGGGAAAAATCTTGAACTCACTGGGGGCAACCTATTTTGAGATTAAAACAACATACAAACAACAACAAGGCAACCTGGCAAAAACAACAATCGTGCTAAACATTAAATTGAACATTAATCACAATCAATCAGACAATCAACCATCAAAATCAACATGAAGACAAACAATTCAAATCTCACTTGATGAACATCTTCTGAATGATGGTTTGATCACTTTAGCACATATGTTCAATTGTTGTATCTTGATTGTTGTTATCATTTCTCTGGAGTACCTTGATGATGTATCGAACTAGAGGGGCTAGGAATAAGAATGATATTTTTCTTTGTTTTTTGTCTGTGAATTAATCATTACTACTGTGCAAATTATTGTGAGACATGCTCTACAAAGTATCATTGATGAAATTTTGAATTTGCATGGGAAAACGATTATCTCTTGTCTGTTTACGCAAGTGATACTCAGGTCATCTTGGTCCAATTATACCCAGATGTTTGTGTTATCTTGCACTATCAAACTCAATGAAAGTTGTATGGAAGTTGTACCCAGGTCATCATGGTTTGATTATACCATCGATGTTTGTATTAACTTTCAACTATGTAATAAGGGATCAATGATGATAAAAAGCATGACAAGTTGGCTAATAGAATGAAAACCTTGCATTTTAGACCTGCATGGTAGATTAGATTGCATCCATATTAGTTTTGCATCTGTATTTTGGGATTTTGCAAGGCTCGAACAATTTTCAAAAATGATGTTATCTCTATCATTAAACAAATTGAGTACACTTGACATTGCCAAAAACATATCATTCTCATTTAGTTGCATAATCATTTTGCATATCATACATACACTAGAATGCATTGAAAACATCATTCATCTATCCATACATTGCATCATATATATTTGCATTAGGAAAATACAAAAATAACAAACTGCATTACATGCTCATTTTAGCATATCATTCATGTATCCATACATTGCATCATAATATTTGCATTAGAAAATAGAAAAATAAGTGCATTGCATCACATTTGCATAATCAACTTCATCTCATATAGTGTAGCAACATCATAATATATTTGCATCAAGAAAATACAAAAAAGAAATTACATCACATTTCACTTGCATCCATCCCATATAATAAAACATCATTCATAAGGCATCATAGAATCTACACATATCATCATCGCATCCATAACATAATCATGTCATAATAATTTACATATCATCATCCATATGCATTAACATATCATCATTGTATCCATAAATAATCATGAAAAATAAACATATAAATATTGCATAATATATAGACCATATAGATTAAAGGCATCCATCATAGGCATCCATCATAAACACATATAAACATCACATAACATATAGAACACATAGATCACTAATCACCGCTGTATCTCATAGAAATCTCAAAATCATAATGTCAAGTGTATAAGGATGTCCAACAATATGAAGAGGTACATCATCAAAAATGTGGTAGTATCATAAGGTCTCAACCAAATCAGTGTATACATCAAATGTCTCAAAAATACATCAAGTACGATCAAATGGAGCTATGAGTTGCTCCCCCCAGACCTCATTGGTCTCACTAGACCTCTTGTAGCACCACCTGATGGACCTGCACCGACTTCACCTGTACCTAGGTCCAGACCAGGATCTCGACGTGGTAGATGTGTCACACCTATGCTGGTGGTCCGAGAGTGGCTCCATGTTGATATGGACTCGACATAGCTGACCCTTTGCTCTGTAGGCACAACTACATGATACCGATCTCTATATTACTCTACCTCTCTGGCGACCTATGTGACCTCTCTCATCATGTCACCTGTGGTGGTCCTCTCTGCCACTCTCTACAATCTACTAGCTAGGGCCACTACCTGCTCCCTTGCTGTTTAGCCGCATCTCTCTCGGCTATTAATGTGGCTACCTATGCCTATGTGCAGCCTGTGCTTGTGCTAGTGCCAGTAAAGCCTGCACCTGTGCTAGCTGTCCCTACAACGTTTGAACCTGCACCTATAAAGCAACTATCTATGTTTGTTGCTGCTATGAGGGCACCCCAATATGTAAACGCTGCTGTGCTACAACCACCAAAGATCTCCTCCGATGAGGTATCATAGCATCCCTCACATCAAATGTTGCTCTACCACCACCACCACCATCTTTGCCTCCTCCACCCCCACTGTCATCCCCTCCTCCATCCCCACCATCATCTCTCTCCTCATATCCATCACCCTTGCCTCTCCTCTGTCTGGGTGCCCTCTTCTCATCATCATCCAAGGCTAGCACTGGCACATCAGGGCTGGATATCCTAGGAAAAGGATGTGTATAAAAGTACTGAGAATAGTCATTTGACAAAGAAACCTCTGTAATATTTGGATGATACGCCCACATTAGCGATTCTAATCCGTAATACTCTTGGTGAGCTACATCATATGACAAGAGGGGTCCCCACTCTAGTATATCCTAGTGTCTCTGGGCATATGTGGCCACTCCCTAGGGCATGCCCTGCACTCTACCATACTACCGATGCACTCTACCTAGAAGAAAACTCTCAATAAAAAACCACATCCATCCAATCAGATATCTAGTTGTACACACGTAAGGCATCTCCAGATGGTCCTATACCCATTTCTCATAGTCTAGGTATAGTCGCCGTGTTACAATATCAAGGTCATCCAACACTCGTCTCCAGTACTCTAATTTGCACAACTTATGCTAGACAACAAGGACTCTATATCCATATACATATGTCCTTCCAATTGGCTGAAACCTATTTGCCATTGGTCATGTCACCACTATGTGATCCCATGCCCAGGTCTGTAAAAATGTCACCCTCGCAGATAGACTAACAACTCTAAGATAGACTACCTGATGAAGATCATGATATAAATGTGCAAGCATGCATGAACCCTAGGCATATTGGGTTCCCCTATAGAATCATTTGCTCTAGTGTCCGACCCCAGCCAACAAATAGTCCCTTTGACCTACGATTGGGACATAGGAAACCACCAACAAAACCAACAAGTATAGAAGGTAATGGGGCATAACTCTCATACATCTCCTGCCAAGGTAGCTCATAACCGCTGATTTGATCATCATGGAAGATCTTGCGTAAAGCATATGTGCCTCCCTACTCGGCCTGATCATGAACAACTATCTCTCCCACCACTAGAATCCATAAGATCTGATATACATCCTCTGGCGTCATAGTCATCTCACCAATGGCTAGGTGAAAAGTGTTGTGGTCACTATGCCACCTCTCTACTAAAGCTGTTAGAAGTCCTTGATTAATCCTAATCTACGGTATATCAATCAATGATGATAAATCACATCTCTTAATAATATCCCATTCAACCTAACTCAAATGGGGAATCAGCTCCCAGGTCAGTGGGAAGCACTCCTGAGACATGAGGACTCCTAAATCACTCTCCTATCATCATCACACATCATAAAATCACTAATTTTGTCAATCAACCAGACATCAATCAACCTATCAATCAATCAATCTATCAATGCACCTCACCTATCATGAGGTCAATCAATCAATCAATCAATCTATCAATGCACCTCGCCTATCATGAGGTCAATCAATCAATTTATCAATGCACCTTTCCTATCAAGAGGTCAATTATCATCAATCAATCATTGAATCTCACCTATCATGAGATCAATCATCATCTAATCTATCAACATCATGAATCAATATCAAATCAAAGGCTGGCGTGATATAAAAACATTCAACATGAGGAGAAACTCAAAATTCTTCAATTTTGTCATGGATACGCCATAAAAACACTTCTATACGCCAAAACATAGATGTGCTAGAAAATTTCTTCTATGCGCTATAATAGTCAACACATGCGCTAAAACATCTAATGCATGCACTACTTTATTGACTAAATGTGCTAGATCATGCAAATTAGGATCTAAAAATGCATGCGCCAAAATTATTAATCAATGCACTACATTGAGTTATGTATGCACTAAAACTCTAATCCTATGTGCTAAAAAAGGTGACCTATAAACTACATAGGGCTATGGATGCACTAAAAGGTATAATCACAAAATTCAAATTTTTAAAAAGGTGGGAAAATCATTTCAAAATTCACAAAAAGGGGTTTTTAGAAACGTGTACTGGAGGTCCATACGTTGCCAGGTGGTTGTGCCATCACACACGCTTGAATCGATGTGTCTGATTGGGATTACCATTTTTCTCCAAGTGCTCAAAGTTGCTCAATTTCTCAAATTTTTAAAATCAAAATGCACAAATGAGCTTCTTTTTCCTCTTTTTACCTTTTAAGTGGGTAATTAAGTGGGATTTTTTTGAGTGATTTATTTTATTTTTCAAAGGAGCTTAATTCATCAACTAATCAATCAGGGGTAGAATCATTATCATTTTTCAGGAGATAAATCATTGAAACATGTTGAAAATTTCAAAATCACCAAAATCATCAAAATTAAAAAAAAAAATCAAAAAAAAAAAAAAATTCAAAAATTCATTGATTTATCTCCCAAGGGGGCATATATCTGTCATAACTCAAAAATCCAACATTTGGGGCATACCAAATTTTTTCTTTGAAGCAATGTGTAAACACATCTCTTCAAAGAGGGGAAAAATGTATACACCTAAAATCGATCAAGATAATCGATTAATTAAATACAAGGTATTTTATTAATAAATCCTCTTAATTCCTCTACTTGTAAATAAATTGAAAAAATTATTTATATAGTTCACTTTCTTAAATTCTTTCTAAAATCATTTTCTTCATAATTTGATTAAATAAACGAATCTAACTAATTTGTTTTATTTGATTAATTCCCTCTCAATTAAAATTGAATTTTTAATTCAATTTTCTCACATTTCTACATAACTCTCTAACCTCCTTCCACCTCATTTGCCACCTCAACATGTGTCACATGAACTTATTTATATTTCTAATTTGAAAAATAGGAATTTCCATCAACAAACTCCTAACAAGATTGGAGACACATGACTTCTCCTTCCATTTGATGCTCTTCAACACTTGGCAAAGTTCTCTTTTAAAGGGAACCATCTCCATGATTCTCTCCAACTTCCTCACTTTCTACCGTTGATCTCTCTGGATCATAATCTTGACTGTTGAATCTTGCCACATCACTTGTTGCTTTGGAAAATCTATAAATAGGAGGCCCATTTACAACTTTTGCAGAGGAGATTGAGCATAAACTTACTCTACAGAAATCAACATAACATTTGAGAGCATTAGCATAGCATCTTAGTCTTGCATTTTAGGATTTGGTTTAAGTAGTGTTATAATGGAAAATTTCCTTTATAGAATCTTAGTTGTTGCATTAGTTTTGAAGTATTTCTCATAGCACTTCATTTAGATTTGCATCTCAATCCTAGCAATCATCTTAACATCATTTTGAAATTCAACAACATATCATCTACCATTCAACATTGTATATCACAGTCCACAATCATGTTTAATGTAGGCATATAGTCTTGCATTTTGTACATCATCTCATTTCTTAGGTTTCCATATGATGAATTCATGTGCAACATACAAATCTGAGAGCATGAATCAGAATATCCCTAAGATTAGAGAGCAATGGAATGATTTTTAATGAATATGTTGTAGTAGCTTCTTTTGTTATTTCAATTTCATTAATGTAATATGTTTCATTGATTGTGTGGTTAGATTTATCTTTCTGATACACATATTTTACACCACACATAAGCTAATGGGATGAGCATTGCGATGATAGATGTGGGTATGTGAATAAATGCAAGATTGTGGCTCTAAAGTGGCTGCAACAATGGTGGATGCTTGATGGCTTGAAGATAGCTAAGTGTGTTGAATGCTTGATTTCTTGAAATTTATGTTGTTTCAAATAGAGATATTTCCACCATTTTTAGGGGAAGTGCCTCTAAAGCAACGAAGGGTCCAGATTAAGCCATGATGGATGAGATCAAGGGCTAGGGTGAGTTGATAACTCACAAGCCCTCACATCTTGACATGTGGCAGATGAGATGGAAAGGGGGAGGTGAGGTGAAGGTGACATGAAGGTGCTTTTATGTACCTTGGGAAGGGACAAGATCTCCTCATAAAGGAGGTCATTGTCAACATATGCATGAGAGGACATGTGAGGAATTAAAAATTCCTCACAAATCCTCATGGGGATGGGAGAAAGAATTTAAAATTCCTTAAAAATGCATTGGATAAATAAATTTGAATTAAAAATTCACATAGGGAAGGGGTTGCCTTCTCCAAATGGAGAAAACATTTAATGCTAGTTGACTTAGGGCATATGCCATAAATGGCATGGAGATTAGGTTGGGCTAAGTAGGTGATTAAGGTTGTGAAAATGTGGGATTAGGTCGGCTAATGATAGATTAGGGACAAGTGGGAGATTATGGAGGATGTGACATGAGGAGAGAGAGGAAAATGAATTAAAAATTGATTTAATTCATAGAAGCTAAAGTGACTAAATTAAACAAGAGCTGCAGAGCAACGAAGTTCCTGCCAAAAAGTTTTAGAATAGTTTTGTTTGTATTTATTGTGTTTGTTGTGTTTTAGGAATAATTGGTCAAGATAAAGCAGTTGTTACCTAAATTTAGGAATTTGATCATTGATAGAGTCAACTTTGTCTTCCATTAGAAAATGATCCTTATAACAAAATAATTTTTCTCACTTCAAAATTCTGAGATGCTTTGGTTGTGCTTTTAGGCCATGAAGAAAGCACAATTTACATATTTCCAACATTATGCAAATATTAGTGAGTTCAAATATTTCCTTAACCATTAAACATATATTATAAAAAAATCCTCTTTGAAAAATAAAAGATCTTTAGAACTTTCATTGCATGCAGAGTCATGTATAACCAACCTGCTTAAATGTTATAGTTTTCTGCACAAATAAAAATGAAAGGATATAGTCCTAAGTCCTCTTATAGGTGCCTAATGTCTCCAAAAAATGACTTACGATAGAAAGTGATCTTTTATTCCATTCGGTAATAGATAACTCATTTATAAGCCTCATAAAACTTATAATGTGAAGTGTATTAAAAAAGGCCTTGATCAAACATCAGAAACCTCAATTGAACCCATATGCTAGTTTTGTTGATTGTAGAGCAGTGGGAAGAAGCATTGCAATAGTCATTGGACCAAGACCACAAGGTAGAGGATTAATTGATGAAGCTATTCTTAAAGCCTCTTCATAGGAAACATGACCAACTAATTGGTATTCTCTTTTAGCACAAGAATCCTGCAAAAGTGGAAGTAATAGTTTTAATTTTCTATATATTAACCATCTTTTACGGGTAAGTGCACCAAGATGGTTCCCAAAAAGGGGACTTAAGTGGACAGCTTTTTCCTAAAATCGGGAAATACTGACCTTGGATGTGAAATTGAGGATACTGAGACTCAAAATTTTGAGATGGAACAAAAAGAAGGATTCAAGTGCTCCAAGTCTACTTTCTAAACTACTAATTTATTTTGAAAATGATTGAGATTAAGGGGTTCAAACAAGGTACGTACACAAATTGGTGTTGTTTTTGTCAGAAAAACATAACATAGCAACTCTTGTACGACCCTTGTACGGTGAAATTTTTTTTAGTATTTTTAAAATCGCAATAGTCAGAAGTTAGCTAACAGTATGTAGTTGATGCACGATTTTTCTGATAATTTTTTAATGAATATTTGATTTTTTACGAATTTGTGAAGTGGACATATCCTGAAAATAGAATTTTGGCTGTGCTACCCCTACAAATTTTGGAAACTAATTGATTTGTTTCTTTTTTAATTTTTTAATTTTGTAGAATGGAGTCTAGTTTCTAAAAATGTAATTTATTTGAAAAATTGATGAACGGTTAATTTATAACGAAAAAAATACCAAACACTGCTTTTTGGCAAAAAAAAGACATACAGATAAAATAAATTATGGATGAAAGACTTAACATTTTCAGAACGTGAAAAAAATTACATCGTTGGATAGCTAAGAGATAACCCAACATTACCCATGTGCTCAATTTTTTCGATATTGAACCACGTGCAATCCTGACAGTGAGCACGAACTCGATTATGAGAAATATGGTGGATTTCTTAAAAACACGTCTTTGGTCGTTGGGAATGCCCTCCAAACCTTTGGGTTGGAATTCCAAGGAAATACCAAGCTTAAAGTTCGGTAATTCTCAAAGCAAGATATAACGCGCACACGTTATTTCTCACTTTACATGGTTTTTGCTTCTGCGAGGAACATGTCTACTGAGCCATAATGCGCGCGCATTAAAACGTGCTCGCGTTATTTCTTAATTTATATTAAATGCTAATATATTTATGTATGCTGATATATTTTTATGTACATGTATGTATGTATGCTTGTATGGATGTAAGATTATATGTACAAATGTATTATGCTTGTATGTATCCATTTATGTATGTCTTTAGACGAAGGGAGAGTTTAGAGAGAGTCTAGAGAGATGGAGAGGGGGTCGAAGTGAGAGTTTAAGAGAGAGGGAGTGGGAGAGAATGGGTTGGATTGAGGGGGACTTAGCTAGGTAGGGTGGGAGGGATAGAGGGAGGGAGAGAGAGAGAGGGGGGGTGGGAGGAGAGGGAGAGGGAGAGAGAGGGGGGGTCAGAGAGAGAGAATTGATGGAGAGGGAGAGAGAGAGAGGGGGGTGGGAGAGAGAGAATTGAGGGAGAGGGAGAGAGAGAGAGACAAAGAGAAAGAGAGGGTTATGTAGGTAAGGTGCGAAAGGGAGAGACTTGAGAGTGTGAGAGGGAGAGACTTGAGAGTGTGAGGGGGGTGAGAGGGAGAGACTTGAGAGATAGGTAGTGAGAGGGAGTGTGAGAGAGAGGGAGTGAGAGAGGGTGGTAGGGATTGATTGAATGAGAGGTACGCAGAAAGAGGGAGACGGTAGATAGAGACAATTAGAGAGGGTGGGAGGGTGGGATGGAGGGAGGGACAGAGAGGTGAGATGTATAGATAGAGAGAAAGTGATAGGGGTTGAGGGATTAGGATGGAGGACCTATAGGGTTGATGGTTTCTATGGTAGTAGGGTTTAAGGTTTGAGGGTTGATGGAATAGGTTTGATGGTAGAGGGTATTTGGTTGAGGGTATAGGGTAGAAGGTTTTAGGTTTAAGCATTTAGGGTTGAAGGATTTGGGGTTAAGGGTTTAGGGTTAAGGGTTTACTTGGTTGAGGGTAGAGGCTTTAGGGTATAGTTTTGAGGGTATATGGTTGAAGGATTAGGTTCAGGGTCCAATGTAAGGGGTAGAGGGTTGAGTGTTTAATGTATAGGGTAAAGGGTAGAGGGTTTAAGGGTTGAGGGTTGAAGATTGAGGGTTTAAGGTATAAGGTCGAGGGATTAGGGTTGAGGGTCCAATATATAGGGTAGAGGTTATTGGGGTTGAGAGATTAAGGGTTGAGGGACTAGGGTTTAGGGTAGAGAGTATTGGGTTGATGGTAGAGGTTAGAAAGTAGAGGGTAAAGGGTTTAACAGTTTAGGGTTTAAGGGGTTAGGGTTGAGGGTCGAGGGTTTAGGGTTGAGTGTTTAAGGGTTTAAGAGTTGAGGGTTTAAGGGTCAAGAGGGTTGAGGGATTAGGGTAGAGAGTTTACTAAGTGGGTTTGAGGTTTGGGGGATTAGGGTTGAGGGTAGAGGGTATAGGACTGGCGGTAGAGGGTAGAGGGTTTATGGGTTAGGGTTTAAGGGTTTAGGGTTTAGGGATGAGGGATTAATAGGTTATAGAGTAGAGGTTATAGGAGTTGAGGGATTAGGGTTTAAGGGTTGAGGGTTGAGGGATTCAGAGGGTATAGGGGTTGAGGGATTAAATTTTAAGGGTTGAGGGATTAATAGGGTATAGGGGTTGAGGGTTCAAGGATTAAGAGGGTATAGGGGTTGAGGGATTAGGGTTTAAGGGTTGAGGGATTAAGAGGGTATAGGGGTTAAGGGTTGAGGGATTAGGGTTTTAGGGTTGAGGCATTAAGAG